>JBAMMX010000001.1:13288107-13340197 GCA_037126225.1 Dillenia turbinata | reverse complement strand
GGGCCCACGGCCGTTCGTTCATTCCGTTACAACGTGTTTCCGGAATTTATTCCCAAAAATTAAAATCATCTTGTTATTTTTCTATTTCAGAAAAATAATGTTACCGCTCTCTTCTTTCTTCAAGTTTAAAACGTAAAGTTACTATCTATCATTTTTCTTATTTCGAAATATAAAATCCTTTTCAAAATTTTAGAAACACAAAATTTTTTTTTTTTATTATTATTATTATTATTATTATTATTATTATTATTATTATTATTTTCTCCATAGGCGCTCCGTGTCGCCTCGCGGCCCCAACGCGGCAGTAAAACCTGAGAAGGACGAGAGGCATACGACGGGTGCGATCATACCGGCACTAATGCCGGATCCCATGCGACTCCGCGTTAAGCGTGCTTGGCGAGAGTAGTACTAGGATGGGTGACCTCCTGAGAAGTCCTCGTATTACACCCCTCTTTTTTTTCTTCCTTCCTTCGTTTTTTCCCCGCAGGTTTCGACCACACGGTTAATAGCGAGGTTTTCCCTTCAAAGCGAGGTATATAGTGTTTTACGGGGTAAAGAAAAGGGCCGCATGGGGAAAGATCCGTTAATTCCCGGGGGCTATTCGCGAGTTGTTATTTTTTTTCCCCCTTCTTTTTGGGGCCCACGTTTCGTTCATTCCCGTTACAACCGTGTTTCGGAATTTATTCCCAAAAATTAAAATCATCTTTGTTATTTTACTATTTCCGAAAAATAATGTTACCGCTCTCTTCTTTCTTCAAGTTTACAAACGTAAAATTACTATCTATCATTTTCTTATTTCCGAAATATAAAATCCTTTTCAAAATTTTCGAAACACAAAATTATTATTATCATTATTATTATTATTATTATTATTATTTTCTCCATAGAGCGCTCCGTGTCGCCTCGACGCTGCGCGACGTAGGCACAAAAGGAAGGACAGATACATCGGGGTGCGATCATACCGGCACTAATGCGGGATCCCCATCGAACTCCGCGATTAAGCGTGCTTGGCGAGTAGTACTAGGATGGGTGACCTCCTGGGAAGTCCTCGTGTTGCACCCCTCTTTTGTTTTTTTTTTTCCTTCCTTCGTTTTTCCCGACAGTTTCTGACCACACGGTTAATAAGCAGGTTTTCCCTTCAAAGCGAGGCTGTATAGTGTTTACAGGTAAAGAAAAGGCCGCATGGGGAAAGATCTGTTAATTCCAGGGCTATTCACAGAGTTGTTATTTTTTCCCCCCTTCTTTTTGGGGCCCACGGCCGTTCGTTCATTCCCGTTACAACCGTGTTTCCAGAATTTATTCCCAAAAATTAAAATCATACTGTTATTTTACTATTTCCGAAAAATAATGTTACCGCTCTCTTCTTTCTTCAAGTTTCCGAAACGTAAAGTTACTATCTATCATTTTCTTATTTACGAAATATAAAATCCTTTTCAAAATTTTCGAAACACAAAATTATTATTATCATTATTATTATTATTATTATTATTATTATTATTATTATTTTCTCCATAGAGCGCTCCGTGTCGCCTCGACGCTGCGCGACGTAGGCACAAAAGGAAGAGGCATACACGGCGGGTGCGATCATACCGGCACTAATGCACGGATCCCATCGAACTCGCGGATTAAGCGTGCTTGGGCGAGAGTAGTACTAGGATGGGTGACCTCCTGGGAAGTCCTCGTGTTGCACCCCTCTTTTGTTTTTTTTTTCCTTCCTTCGTTTTTCCCGACAGTTTCTGACCACACGGTTAATAAGCAGGTTTTCCCTTCAAAGCGAGGCTGTATAGTGTTTACAGGTAAAGAAAAGGCCGCATGGGGAAAGATCTGTTAATTCCAGGGCTATTCACAGAGTTGTTATTTTTCCCCCCTTCTTTTTGGGGCCCACGGCCGTTCGTTCATTTCCGTTACAACCGTGTTTCCAGAATTTATTCCCAAAAATTAAAATCATACTGTTATTTTACTATTTCCGAAAAATAATGTTACCGCTCTCTTCTTTCTTCAAGTTTCCGAAACGTAAAGTTACTATCTATCATTTTCTTATTTCCGAAATATAAAATCCTTTTCAAAATTTTCGAAACACAAAATTATTATTATTATTATTATTATTATTATTATTTTTTTTTTTTAGGCGCTCCGTGTCGCCTCGGCGCTGCCGCGGCGTAGGCCTGAAAAGGAAGGAGAGGCATACACGGCGTGTGCGATCATACCCGCACTAATGCCGGATCCCATCAGAACTCCGCAGTTAAGCGTGCTTGGGCGGGAGTAGTACTAGGATGGGTGACCTCCTGGGAAGTCCTCGTGTTGCACCCCTCTTTTGTTTTTTTTTTTCCTTCCTTCGTTTTTCCCGACAGTTTCTGACCACACGGTTAATAAGCAGGTTTTCCCTTCAATGCGAGTTGTATAGTGTTTTACTGGGTAAAGAAAAGGCCGCATGGAGAAAGATCTGTTAATTCTAGGGCTATTCACAGAGTTGTTATTTTTTCCCCCCTTCTTTTTGGGGCCCACGGCCGTTCGTTCATTCCCGTTACAACCGTGTTTCCAGAATTTATTCCCAAAAATTAAAATCATACTGTTATTTTACTATTTCCGAAAAATAATGTTACCGCTCTCTTCTTTCTTCAAGTTTCCGAAACGTAAAGTTACTATCTATCATTTTCTTATTTCCGAAATATAAAATCCTTTTCAAAATTTTCGAAACACAAAATTATTATTATTATTATTATTATTATTATTATTATTATTATTATTATTATTATTTTCTCCATAGAGCGCTCCGTGTCGCCTCGGCATTTGCAGCGACGTGGCCAAAAAAGGAAGAGACGAGAGGCATCACGGCGGGTGCGATCATACCAGCACTAATGCACCGGATCCCATCAGAACTCCGCAGTTAAGCGTGCTTGGGCGAGAGTAGTACTAGGATGGGTGACCTCCTGGGAAGTCCTCGTGTTGCACCCCTCTTTTGTTTTTTTTTTTCCTTCCTTCGTTTTTCCCGACAGTTTCTGACCACACGGTTAATAAGCAGGTTTTCCCTTCAAAGCGAGGCTGTATAGTGTTTACAGGTAAAGAAAAGGCCGCATGGGGAAAGATCTGTTAATTCCAGGGCTATTCACAGAGTTGTTATTTTTTCCCCCCTTCTTTTTGGGGCCCACGGCCGTTCGTTCATTCCCGTTACAACCGTCCTTCGGGACTTTATTCCCAAAAATTAAAATCATACTGTTATTTTACTATTTCCGAAAAATAATGTTACCGCTCTCTTCTTTCTTCAAGTTTCCGAAACGTAAAGTTACTATCTATCATTTTCTTATTTCCGAAATATAAAATCCTTTTCAAAATTTTCGAAACACAAAATTATTATTATCATTATTATTATTATTATTATTATTATTATTATTATTATTATTATTTTCTCCATAGAGCGCTCCGTGTCGCCTCGACGCAGCTGGCGTCGTAAACCAGAAAGAAGAGACGAGCATACGCGGGTGCGATCATACCGGCACTAATGCAGGATCCCCATCGGAACTCCGCGATTAAGCGTGCTTGGGCGAGTAGTACTAGGATGGGTGACCTCCTGGGAAGTCCTCGTGTTGCACCCCTCTTTTGTTTTTTTTTTTCCTTCCTTCGTTTTTCCGGCGGTTTCTGACCACACGGTTAATAAGCAGGTTTTCCCTTCAAAGCGAGGCTGTATAGTGTTTACAGGTAAAGAAAAGGCCGCATGGGGAAAGAGCTGTTAATTCCGGGGGCTATTCACGAGTTGTTATTTTTTCCCCCCCTTCTTTTTTGGGGCCCACGGCCGTTCGTTCATTCCGTTACAACCGTGTTTCCAGAATTTATTCCCAAAAATTAAAATCATACTGTTATTTTTCTATTTCCGAAAAATAATGTTACCGCTCTCTTCTTTCTTCAAGTTTCCGAAACGTAAAGTTACTATCTATCATTTTCTTATTTCCGAAATATAAAATCCTTTTTCAAAATTTTAGAAACACAAATTTCTTATTATTATTAGTATTATTATTATTATTATTATTATTATTATTATTATTAATATTTTCTCCATAGAGCGCTCCGTGTCGCCTCGGCCTTTCGCGGCGTAGGCACAAAAAGGAAGGACGAGAGGCATACCGGCGGGTGCGATCATACCGGCACTAATGCCGGATCCCATCGAACTCCGCTGATTAAGCGTGCTTGGGCGAGAGTAGTACTAGGATGGGTGACCTCCTGGGAAGTCCTCGTGTTGCACCCCTCTTTTGTTTTTTTTTTTCCTTCCTTCGTTTTTCCCGACAGTTTCTGACCACACGGTTAATAAGCAGGTTTTCCCTTCAAAGCGAGGCTGTATAGTGTTTACGGGTAAAGAAAAGGCCGCATGGGGAAAGATCTGTTAATTCCAGGGCTATTCACAGAGTTGTTATTTTTTCCCCCCTTCTTTTTGGGGCCCACGGCCGTTCGTTCATTCCCGTTACAACCGTGTTTCCAGAATTTATTCCCAAAAATTAAAATCATACTGTTATTTTACTATTTCCGAAAAATAATGTTACCGCTCTCTTCTTTCTTCAAGTTTCCGAAACGTAAAGTTACTATCTATCATTTTCTTATTTCCGAAATATAAAATCCTTTTCAAAATTTTCGAAACACAAAATTATTATTATCATTATTATTATTATTATTATTATTATTATTATTATTATTATTATTATTATTATTATTATTTTCTCCATAGAGCGCTCCGTGTCGCCTCTTTGTGGCAACAACAGAAAGGACAGAGGCATACGTGACGGGTGCGATCATACCAGCACTAATGCACCGGATCCCATCAGAACTCCGCAGTTAAGCGTGCTTGGGCGAGAGTAGTACTAGGATGGGTGACCTCCTGGGAAGTCCTCGTGTTGCACCCCTCTTTTGTTTTTTTTTTTCCTTCGTTTTTCCCGACAGTTTCTGACCACACGGTTAATAAGCAGGTTTTCCCTTCAAAGCGAGGCTGTATAGTGTTTACAGGTAAAGAAAAGGCCGCATGGGGAAAGATCTGTTAATTCCAGGGCTATTCACAGAGTTGTTATTTTTTCCCCCCTTCTTTTTGGGGCCCACGGCCGTTCGTTCATTCCCGTTACAACCGTGTTTCCAGAATTTATTCCCAAAAATTAAAATCATACTGTTATTTTACTATTTCCGAAAAATAATGTTACCGCTCTCTTCTTTCTTCAAGTTTCCGAAACGTAAAGTTACTATCTATCATTTTCTTATTTCCGAAATATAAAATCCTTTTCAAAATTTTCGAAACACAAAATTATTATTATTATTATTATTATTATTATTATTATTATTATTATTATTATTATTATTATTATTATTTTCTCCATAGAGCGCTCCGTGTCGCCTCGGCAGCTAGCAGTAAGCACTGAAAAGGAAGGGCAGAGGCATGCGACGAGGTGCGATCATACCGGCACTAATGCACGGATCCCATCGAACTCCGCGATTAAGCGTGCTTGGGCGGGAGTAGTACTAGGATGGGTGACCTCCTGGGAAGTCCTCGTGTTGCACCCCTCTTTTGTTTTTTTTTTTCCTTCCTTCGTTTTTCCCGACAGTTTCTGACCACACGGTTAATAAGCAGGTTTTCCCTTCAAAGCGAGGCTGTATAGTGTTTACAGGTAAAGAAAAGGCCGCATGGGGAAAGATCTGTTAATTCCAGGGCTATTCACAGAGTTGTTATTTTTTCCCCCCTTCTTTTTGGGGCCCACGGCCGTTCGTTCATTCCCGTTACAACCGTGTTTCCAGAATTTATTCCCAAAAATTAAAATCATACTGTTATTTTACTATTTCCGAAAAATAATGTTACCGCTCTCTTCTTTCTTCAAGTTTTCGAAACGTAAAGTTACTATCTATCATTTTCTTATTTCCGAAATATAAAATCCTTTTCAAAATTTTCGAAACACAAAATTATTATTATCATTATTATTATTATTATTATTATTATTATTATTATTATTATTATTTTCTCCATAGAGCGCTCCGTGTCGCCTCGACGCTGCGCGACGTAGGCACTAAAAAAAAAAAGGAAGAACGGCATACGGGTGCGATCATACCGGCACTAATGCACGGATCCCCATCGAACTCCGCGATTAAGCGTGCTTGGCGAGAGTAGTACTAGGATGGGTGACCTCCTGGGAAGTCCTCGTGTTGCACCCCTCTTTTGTTTTTTTTTTTCCTTCCTTCGTTTTTCCCGACAGTTTCTGACCACACGGTTAATAAGCAGGTTTTCCCTTCAAAGCGAGGCTGTATAGTGTTTACAGGTAAAGAAAAGGCCGCATGGGGAAAGATCTGTTAATTCCAGGGCTATTCACAGAGTTGTTATTTTTTCCCCCCTTCTTTTTGGGGCCCACGGCCGTTCGTTCATTCCCGTTACAACCGTGTTTCCAGAATTTATTCCCAAAAATTAAAATCATACTGTTATTTTACTATTTCCGAAAAATAATGTTACCGCTCTCTTCTTTCTTCAAGTTTCCGAAACGTAAAGTTACTATCTATCATTTTCTTATTTCCGAAATATAAAATCCTTTTCAAAATTTTCGAAACACAAAATTATTATTATCATTATTATTATTATTATTATTATTATTATTATTTTCTCCATAGAGCGCTCCGTGTCGCCTCGGCGGCTAACGCGGCAGTAAAGCACAAAAGGAAGGACGAGGCATACGCGGGTGCGATCATACCAGCACTAATGCACCGGATCCCATCAGAACTCCGCAGTTAAGCGTGCTTGGGCGAGAGTAGTACTAGGATGGGTGACCTCCTGGGAAGTCCTCGTGTTGCACCCCTCTTTTGTTTTTTTTTTTCCTTCCTTCGTTTTTCCCGACAGTTTCTGACCACACGGTTAATAAGCAGGTTTTCCCTTCAAAGCGAGGCTGTATAGTGTTTACAGGTAAAGAAAAGGCCGCATGGGGAAAGATCTGTTAATTCCAGGGCTATTCACAGAGTTGTTATTTTTTCCCCCCTTCTTTTTGGGGCCCACGGCCGTTCGTTCATTCCCGTTACAACCGTGTTTCCAGAATTTATTCCCAAAAATTAAAATCATCTTTGTTATTTTTACTATTTCCGAAAAATAATGTTACCGCTCTCTTCTTTCTTCAAGTTTACGAAACGTAAAGTTACTATCTATCATTTTCTTATTTCCGAAATATAAAATCCTTTTCAAAATTTTCGAAACACAAAATTATTATTATCATTATTATTATTATTATTATTATTATTATTATTATTATTATTATTATTATTTTCTCCATAGAGCGCTCCGTGTCGCCTCGGCGGCGCTCGTGGCAAAGGCACAAAAAGGAGAACGGGCATACACGGCGGGTGCGATCATACCAGCACTAATGCACCGGATCCCATCAGAACTCCGCAGTTAAGCGTGCTTGGGCGAGAGTAGTACTAGGATGGGTGACCTCCTGGGAAGTCCTCGTGTTGCACCCCTCTTTTGTTTTTTTTTTTCCTTCCTTCGTTTTTCCCCGGCGGTTTCGACCACACGGTTAATAAGCAGGTTTTCCCTTCAAAGCGAGGTTGTATAGTGTTTACAGGTAAAGAAAAGGCCGCATGGGGAAAGATCTGTTAATTCCAGGGCTATTCACAGAGTTGTTATTTTTCCCCCCTTCTTTTTGGGGCCCACGGCCGTTCGTTCATTCCCGTTACAACGTGTTTCGGGAATTTATTCCCAAAAATTAAAATCATACTGTTATTTTACTATTTCCGAAAAATAATGTTACCGCTCTCTTCTTTCTTCAAGTTTCCGAAACGTAAAGTTACTATCTATCATTTTCTTATTTCCGAAATATAAAATCCTTTTCAAAATTTTTCGAAACACAAAATTATTATTATCATTATTATTATTATTATTATTATTATTATTATTATTATTATTATTATTTTCTCCATAGAGCGCTCCGTGTCGCCTCGGCCTTTGCGGCGTAAGCCTAAAAGAAGGACGGAGGCATACGCGCCGGGTGCGATCATACCGGCACTAATGCCGGATCCCATCGACCTCCGCAGTTAAGCGTGCTTGGGCGAGAGTAGTACTAGGATGGGTGACCTCCTGGGAAGTCCTCGTGTTGCACCCCTCTTTTGTTTTTTTTTTTCCTTCCTTCGTTTTTCCCGACAGTTTCTGACCACACGGTTAATAGCGGGTTTTCCCTTCAAGCGAGGCGTATAGTGTTTTACGGGGTAAAGAAAAGGCCGCCTGGGGAAAGATCTGTTAATTCCAGGGCTATTCACAGAGTTGTTATTTTTTCCCCCCTTCTTTTTTAGGGCCCACGGCCGTTCGTTCATTCCGTTACAAGTGTTTCCAGAATTTATTCCCAAAAATTAAAATCATACTGTTATTTTACTATTTCCGAAAAATAATGTTACCGCTCTCTTCTTTCTTCAAGTTTCAAAACGTAAAGTTCCTATCTATCATTTTCTTATTTAGAAATATAAAATCCTTTTCAAAATTTTCGAAACACAAAATTATTATTATCATTATTATTATTATTATTATTATTATTATTATTATTATTATTTTCTCCATAGAGCGCTCAGTATGCCGCCTCGACTGGCAGCGTGGCACAAAAAGGAAGAACGGGGGCATACGGCGGGTGCGATCATACCGGCACTAATGCCGGATCCCGTCGAACTCCGCGATTAAGCGTGCTTGGCGAAGTAGTACTAGGATGGGTGACCTCTGGGAAGTCCTCGTGTTGCACCCCTCTTTTGTTTTTTTTCCTTCCCCGTTTTTCCGCGAGTTTCGACCACACGGTTAATAACCAGGTTTTCCCTTCAAAGCGAGGTTGTATAGTGTTTACAGGTAAAGAAAAGGCCGCATGGGGAAAGATACTGTAATTCGGGGCTATTCGCGAGTTGTTATTTTTCCCCCCCTTCTTTTTGGGGCCCACGGCCGTTCGTTCATTCCCGTTACAACCGTGTTTCCAGAATTTATTCCCAAAAATTAAAATCATACTGTTATTTTACTATTTCCGAAAAATAATGTTACCGCTCTCTTCTTTCTTCAAGTTTCCGAAACGTAAAGTTACTATCTATCATTTTCTTATTTCCGAAATATAAAATCCTTTTCAAAATTTTCGAAACACAAAATTATTATTATCATTATTATTATTATTATTATTATTATTATTATTATTTTCTCCATAGAGCGCTCCGTGTCGCCTCGACGCTGCGCGACGTAGGCACAAAAGGAAGGACAGAGGCATACCTGACGGGTGCGATCATACCAGCACTAATGCACCGGATCCCATCAGAACTCCGCAATTAAGCGTGCTTGGCGAAGTAGTACTAAGATGGATGACCTCTTAGGAAGTCCTCGTGTTGCACCCCTCTTTTTTTTTTTTTTCCTTCCTTCGTTTTCCCGACAGTTTCCGACCACACGGTTAATAAGCAGGTTTTCCCTTCAAAGCGAGGCTGTATAGTGTTTACAGGTAAAGAAAAGGCCGCATGGGGAAAGATCTGTTAATTCCAGGGCTATTCACAGAGTTGTTATTTTTTCCCCCCTTCTTTTTGGGGCCCACGGCCGTTCGTTCATTCCCGTTACAACGTGTTTCGAAATTTATTCCCAAAAATTAAAATCATCTTTGTTATTTTACTATTTCGAAAAATAATGTTACCGCTCTCTTCTTTCTTCAAGTTTCGAAACGTAAAGTTCCTATCTATCATTTTCTTATTTCGAAATATAAAATCCTTTTCAAAAATTTAGAAACACAAAATTAATATTATTATTATTATTATTATTATTATTATTATTATTATTATTTTCTGCATAGCACGCTCCGTGTCGCCTCGACGCTGCGCGGCATGTAACCTAAAAAGGAAGGACAGAGAGCATACGGCGGGTGCGATCATACCGGCACTAATGCCCGGATCCCATCGGAACTCCCTGATTAAGCGTGCTTGGGCGAAGTAGTACTAGGATGGGTGACCTCTGAGGAAGTCCTCGTGTTGCACCCCTCTTTTTTTTTTTTTTTCCTTCGCCCTTTTTTCCCGGCGGGTTTCGACCACACGGTTAATAAGCGAGTTTTCCCTTCAAGCGGTCGTATAGTGTTTACGGGTAAAGAAAGGCCGCATGGGGAAAGATCCGTTAATTCCGGGGCTATTCGCGAGTTGTTATTTTTTTCCCCCCTTCTTTTTTGGGGCCCACGGCGTTCGTTCATTCCGTTACAACCGTGTTTCCAGAATTTATTCCCAAAAATTAAAATCATACTGTTATTTTACTATTTCCGAAAAATAATGTTACCGCTCTCTTCTTTCTTCAAGTTTCCGAAACGTAAAGTTCCTATCTATCATTTTCTTATTTCGGAAATATAAAATCCTTTTCAAAATTTTCGAAACACAAAATTATTATTATTATTATTATTATTATTATTATTATTATTATTTTCTCCATAGAGCGCTCCGTGTCGCCTCGGCCGGAACGCGGCAGTGAGCCTGAAAAAAGGAAGAGACGAGAGGCATGACGGGTGCGATCATACCGGCACTAATGCAGGATCCCGTGCGAACTCCGCGATTAAGCGTGCTTGGGCGAGTAGTACTAGGATGGGTGACCTCTGGGAAGTCCTCGTGTTGCACCCCTCTTTTTTTTTTTTTTCCTTCGCCTTTTTCCCGGCAGTTTCGACCACACGGTTAATAGCGGGTTTTCCCTTCAAAGCGGGGCGTATAGTGTTCTACGAGGTAAAGAAAAGGCCGCATGGGGAAAGATCTGGTAATTCCGGGGCTATTCACGAGTTGTTATTTTTTTCCCCCCTTCTTTTTGGGGCCCCGGCCGTTCGTTCATTCCGTTACAGCCGTGTTTCGGAATTTATTCCCAAAAATTAAAATCATCTTTGTTATTTTCTATTTCCGAAAAATAATGTTACCGCTCTCTTCTTTCTTCCAAGTTTAGAAACTTAAAGTTCCTATCTATCATTTTCTTATTTAGAAATATAAAATCCTTTTCAAAATTTTAGAAACAAAATATATATTATTATTATTATTATTATTATTATTATTATTATTATTATTATTATTATTATTATTTTCTCCATAGCGGCTCAGTGTCGCCTCGACGGCTACGCGGCGTGAGGCACAAAAAAAGAAGAGACGAGGCATACACGGGTGCGATCATACCCGGCACTAATGCCAGGATCCCATCGAACTCCGCGATTAAGCGTGCTTGGGCGAAGTAGTACTAGGATGGGTGACCTCTGAGGAAGTCCTCGTGTTGCACCCCTCTTTTTTTTTTTTTTCCTTGCCGTTTTCCGACGAGTTTCGGCCACACGGTTAATAAGCAGGTTTTCCCTTCAAAGCGAGGCTGTATAGTGTTTACAGGTAAAGAAAAGGCCGCATGGGGAAAGATCTGTTAATTCCAGGGCTATTCACAGAGTTGTTATTTTTCCCCCCTTCTTTTTTGGGGCCCGGCCGTTCGTTCATTCCCGTTACAACCGTGTTTCCAGAATTTATTCCCAAAAATTAAAATCATACTGTTATTTTACTATTTCCGGAAAATAATGTTACCGCTCTCTTCTTTCTTCAAGTTTTCGAAACGTAAAGTTACTATCTATCATTTTCTTATTTCCGAAATATAAAATCCTTTTCAAAATTTTAGAACACAAATTTATTATTTTAATTATTATTATTATTATTATTATTATTATTATTATTATTTTCTCCATAGGCGCTCACGTGTCGCCTCGGCGCCGCAGCAGTGGCCTAAAGAAGGACGAGAGGCATACGGCGGGTGCGATCATACCGGCACTAATGCAGGATCCCCTCGAACTCCGCGATTAAGCGTGCTTGGCGAGAGTAGTACTAGGATGGGTGACCTCTGGGAAGTCCTCGTGTTGCACCCCTCTTTTGTTTTTTTTTCTTCCTTCGTTTTTCCGGCGGTTTCGACCACACGGTTAATAGCGAGGTTTTCCCTTCAAGCGAGGCGTATAGTGTTTTACGGGGTAAAGAAAAGGCCGCATGGGGAAAGATCTGTTAATTCCCGGGGCTATTCGCGAGTTGTTATTTTTTCCCCCCCTTCTTTTTTGGGGCCCGCGGCCGTTCGTTCATTCCGTTACAACCGTGTTTCGGAATTTATTCCCAAAAATTAAAATCATCTTTTTATTTTTCCTATTTCCGAAAAATAATGTTACCGCTCTCTTCTTTCTTCAAGTTTAGAAACGTAAAGTTACTATCTATCATTTTCTTATTTCCGAAATATAAAATCCTTTTCAAAATTTTCGAAACACAAAATTATTATCATTATTATTATTATTATTATTATTATTATTATTATTATTATTATTATTATTTTCTCCATAGAGCGCTCCGTGTCGCCTCGGCCACGCGGCAGTAGGCCTGAAAAGGAAGGACGAGAGGCATACACGGCGGTGCGATCATACCAGCACTAATGCACCGGATCCCATTAGAACTCCGCAGTTAAGCGTGCTTGGGCGAGAGTAGTACTAGGATGGGTGACCTCCTGGGAAGTCCTCGTGTTGCACCCCTCTTTTGTTTTTTTTTTTCCTTCCTTCGTTTTTCCCGACAGTTTCTGACCACACGGTTAATAAGCAGGTTTTCCCTTCAAAGCGAGGCTGTATAGTGTTTACAGGTAAAGAAAAGGCCGCATGGGGAAAGATCTGTTAATTCCAGGGCTATTCACAGAGTTGTTATTTTTTCCCCCCTTCTTTTTTGGGGCCACGGCCGTTCGTTCATTCCCGTTACAACAGTGTTTCGGGAATTTATTCCCAAAAATTAAAATCATACTGTTATTTTACTATTTCCGAAAAATAATGTTACCGCTCTCTTCTTTCTTCAAGTTTACGAAACGTAAAGTTACTATCTATCATTTTCTTATTTCCGAAATATAAAATCCTTTTCAAAATTTTCGAAACACAAAATTATTATCATTATTATTATTATTATTATTATTATTATTATTATTATTATTATTTTCTCCATAGAGCGCTCCGTGTCGCCTCGGCAGCTGTAGCGACAGTGAAGCCTAAAAGGAAGGGACGAGGGCATACCGGGGTGCGTCATACCGGCACTAATGCACGGATCCCCATCGGGCTCCGTGATTAAGCGTGCTTGGGAAGAAGAGGGGAAAAAAACCTCTGGGAAGTCCTCGTGTTGCACCCCTCTTTTGTTTTTTTTCCCTTCCTTCGTTTTCCCGGCAGTTTCGACCACACGGTTAATAGCGGGGTTTTCCCTTCAAAGCGAGGCGTATAGTGTTTACGGGGTAAAGAAAAGGCCGCATGGGGAAAGATACGTTAATTCGGGGCTATTCACGAGTTGTTATTTTTTCCCCCCCCTTTTTTGGGGCGCACGGCCGTTCGTTCATTTCCGTTACAACCGTGTTTCCAGAATTTATTCCCAAAAATTAAAATCATACTGTTATTTTACTATTTCCGAAAAATAATGTTACCGCTCTCTTCTTTCTTCAAGTTTCCGAAACGTAAAGTTACTATCTATCATTTTCTTATTTCCGAAATATAAAATCCTTTTCAAAATTTTCGAAACACAAAATTATTATTATCATTATTATTATTATTATTATTATTATTATTATTATTATTATTTTCTCCATAGAGCGCTCCGTGTCGCCTCGGCGGCCGCAACGCGGCAGTAGGCAAAAAAGAAGGCAAGGCATACGGCGGGTGCGATCATACCGGCACTAATGCGCGGATCCCATCGAACTCCGCGATTAAGCGTGCTTGGGCGAGTCGTACTAGGATGGGTGACCTCCTGAGAAGTCCTCGTGTTGCACCCCTCTTTTGTTTTTTTTTTTCCTTCCTTCGTTTTTCCCGACAGGTTTCGACCCACGGTTAATAGCGGGTTTTCCCTTCAAGCGAGGCGTATAGTGTTTTACGAGTAAAGAAAAGGCCGCATGGGGAAAGATCCGTTAATTCCCGGGGGCTATTCGCGAGTTGTTATTTTTTCCCCCCTTCTTTTTTGGGGCCGGCCGTTCGTTCATTCCGTTACAACGTGTTTCCGGAATTTATTCCCAAAAATTAAAATCATCTTGTTATTTTCCTATTTCCGAAAAATAATGTTACCGCTCTCTTCTTTCTTCAAGTTTCAGAACTTAAAGTTACTATCTATCATTTTCTTATTTCGGAAATATAAAATCCTTTTCAAAATTTTGAAACACAAAATTATTATTATCATTATTATTATTATTATTATTATTATTATTATTATTATTATTATTATTATTATTATACTCCATAGGCGCTCCGTGTCGCCTCGGCATTAGCGACATGAAAAAGGAAGGACGAGGCATACCGGCGGGTGCGATCATACCGGCACTAATGCCAGGATCCCCATCGAACTCCGCAATTAAGCGTGCTTGGGCGAGAGTAGTACTAGGATGGGTGACCTCCTGGGAAGTCCTCGTGTTGCACCCCTCTTTTGTTTTTTTTTTTCCTTCCTTCGTTTTTCCCGGCAGGTTTCGACCACACGGTTAATAGCGGGTTTTCCCTTCAAAGCGAGGCTGTATAGTGTTTACAGGTAAAGAAAAGGCCGCATGGGGAAAGATCTGTTAATTCCAGGGCTATTCACAGAGTTGTTATTTTTTCCCCCCTTCTTTTTGGGGCCCACGGCCGTTCGTTCATTCCCGTTACAACCGTGTTTCCAGAATTTATTCCCAAAAATTAAAATCATACTTTTATTTTACTATTTCCGAAAAATAATGTTACCGCTCTCTTCTTTCTTCAAGTTTCAAAACGTAAAGTTACTATCTATCATTTTCTTATTTTCGAAATATAAAATCCTTTTCAAAATTTTCGAAACACAAAATTATTATTATCATTATTATTATTATTATTATTATTATTATTATTATTATTATTATTATTATTTTCTCCATAGAGCGCTCCGTGTCGCCCGCGGCTGTGCGTAGGCTGCAAAAAGGAAGGACGGGCATACGGCGGGTGCGATCATACCGGCACTAATGCAGGATCCCATCGAACTCCGCGATTAAGCGTGCTTGGCGAGTAGTACTAGGATGGGTGACCTCCTAGGAAGTCCTCGTGTTGCACCCCTCTTTTGTTTTTTTTTTTCCTTCCTTCGTTTTTCCCGACAGTTTCTGACCACACGGTTAATAAGCAGGTTTTCCCTTCAAAGCGAGGCTGTATAGTGTTTACAGGTAAAGAAAAGGCCGCATGGGGAAAGATCTGTTAATTCGGGGCTATTCGCGAGTTGTTATTTTTCCCCCCTTCTTTTTTGGGGCCCACGGCCGTTCGTTCATTCTCGTTACAACCGTGTTTCGAATTTATTCCCAAAAATTAAAATCATCTTTGTTATTTTACTATTTCGAAAAATAATGTTACCGCTCTCTTCTTTCTTCAAGTTTCAAAACTTAAAGTTCCTATCTATCATTTTCTTATTTAGAAATATAAAATCCTTTTCAAAATTTTGAAACACAAAATTATTATTATTATTATTATTATTATTATTTTTATTATTATTATTATTATTTTTATTCTCCATAGGCGCTCAGTGTCGCCTCGGCCTTTGCGCGGCATTAGGCCTGAAAAGGAAGGGAGAGGCATACGGCGGGTGCGATCATACCGGCACTAATGCAGGATCCCATCGAACTCCGCGATTAAGCGTGCTTGGCGAGTAGTACTAGGATGGGTGACCTCTGGGGAAGTCCTCGTGTTGCACCCCTCTTTTTGTTTTTTTCTTCCTTACCGTTTTTCCCACGGTTTCGACCACACGGTTAATAGCGAGGTTTTCCCTTCAAAGCGAGGCGTATAGTGTTTTGCGGGTAAAGAAAAGGCCGCATGGGGAAAGATACGTTAATTCCGGGGCTATTCGCGAGTTGTTATTTTTTTCCCCCCTTCTTTTTGGGCCCACGGCGTTCGTTCATTCCGTTACAAGTGTTTCCGGGATTTATTCCCAAAAATTAAAATCATCTTTGTTATTTTTACTATTTCCGAAAAATAATGTTACCGCTCTCTTCTTTCTTCAAGTTTAGAAACTTAAAGTTCCTATCTATCATTTTCTTATTTAGAAATATAAAATCCTTTTCAAAATTTTCGAAACACAAAATTATTATTATTATTATTATTATTATTATTATTATTATTATTATTATTATTATTATTATTATTATTTTCTCCATAGTGCGCTCCGTGTCGCCTCCGGCATTAGCGGCACAAAAAGGAAGGACGAGGGCATACGGCGGGTGCGATCATACCGGCACTAATGCAGGATCCCGTCGAACTCCGCAGTTAAGCGTGCTTGGGCGAGAGTAGTACTAGGATGGGTGACCTCCTAGGAAGTCCTCGTGTTGCACCCCTCTTTTGTTTTTTTTTTCCTTCGTTTTTCCGGCGGGTTTCTGGCCACACGGTTAATAAGCAGGTTTTCCCTTCAAAGCGAGGCTGTATAGTGTTTACAGGTAAAGAAAAGGCCGCATGGGGAAAGATCTGTTAATTCCAGGGCTATTCACAGAGTTGTTATTTTTTCCCCCCTTCTTTTTGGGGCCCACCGTTCGTTCATTCCCGTTACAACCGTGTTTCCAGAATTTATTCCCAAAAATTAAAATCATACTGTTATTTTACTATTTCCGAAAAATAATGTTACCGCTCTCTTCTTTCTTCAAGTTTCCGAAACGTAAAGTTACTATCTATCATTTTCTTATTTCCGAAATATAAAATCCTTTTCAAAATTTTCGAAACACAAAATTATTATTATCATTATTATTATTATTATTATTATTATTATTATTATTATTATTATTATTATTTTCTCCATAGAGCGCTCCGTGTCGCCTCGGCGGCTAGCGCGGCATTAGGCCAAAAAGGAAGGACGAGAGCATACGGCCGGGTGCGATCATACCAGCACTAATGCACCGGATCCCATCAGAACTCCGCAGTTAAGCGTGCTTGGGCGAGAGTAGTACTAGGATGGGTGACCTCCTGGGAAGTCCTCGTGTTGCACCCCTCTTTTGTTTTTTTTTTTCCTTCCTTCGTTTTTCCCGACAGTTTCTGACCACACGGTTAATAAGCAGGTTTTCCCTTCAAGCGAGGCGTATAGTGTTTTACGGGTAAAGAAAAGGCCGCATGGGGAAAGATCTGTTAATTCCAGGGCTATTCACAGAGTTGTTATTTTTTCCCCCCTTCTTTTTGGGGCCCACGGCCGTTCGTTCATTCCGTTACAACGTGTTTCGGAATTTATTCCCAAAAATTAAAATCATACTGTTATTTTACTATTTCCGAAAAATAATGTTACCGCTCTCTTCTTTCTTCAAGTTTCCGAAACGTAAAGTTACTATCTATCATTTTCTTATTTCCGAAATATAAAATCCTTTTCAAAATTTTCGAAACACAAAATTATTATTATTATTATTATTATTATTATTATTATTATTATTTTCTCCATAGAGCGCTCCGTGTCGCCTCGGCCATGCGACAGTAGGCAAAAAGGAAGGACGAGGCATACCGGCGGGTGCGATCATACCGGCACTAATGCCGGATCCCATCAGAACTCCGCAGTTAAGCGTGCTTGGGCGAGAGTAGTACTAGGATGGGTGACCTCCTGGGAAGTCCTCGTGTTGCACCCCTCTTTTGTTTTTTTTTTTCCTTCCTTCGTTTTTCCCGACAGTTTCTGACCACACGGTTAATAAGCAGGTTTTCCCTTCAAGCGAGGTCGTATAGTGTTTTACGGGTAAAGAAAAGGCCGCATGGGGAAAGATCGTTAATTCGGGGCTATTCACAGAGTTGTTATTTTTCCCCCCTTCTTTTTGGGGCCCACGGCCGTTCGTTCATTCCCGTTACAACCGTGTTTCCAGAATTTATTCCCAAAAATTAAAATCATACTGTTATTTTTTCTATTTTCCGAAAAATAATGTTACCGCTCACTTCTTTCTTCAAGTTTCCGAAACGTAAAGTTACTATCTATCATTTTCTTATTTCCGAAATATAAAATCCTTTTCAAAATTTTCGAAACACAAAATTATTATTATTATTATTATTATTATTATTATTATTATTATTATTATTATTATTATTTTCTCCATAGAGCGCTCCGTGTCGCCTCGACGCTGCGCGGCAGTAAGCACAAAAGGAGGACGAGAGGCATACGACGGGTGCGATCATACCAGCACTAATGCTCCGGATCCCATCAGAACTCCGCAGTTAAGCGTGCTTGGGCGAGAGTAGTACTAGGATGGGTGACCTCCTGGGAAGTCCTCGTGTTGCACCCCTCTTTTGTTTTTTTTTTTCCTTCCTTCGTTTTTCCCGACAGTTTCTGACCACACGGTTAATAAGCAGGTTTTCCCTTCAAAGCGAGGCTGTATAGTGTTTTACGGGTAAAGAAAAAGGCCGCATGGGAAAGATCCGTTAATTCGGGGCTATTCACGAGTTGTTATTTTTTCCCCCCCTTCTTTTTGGGGCCCACGGCCGTTCGTTCATTTCCGTTACAACCGTGTTTCCAGAATTTATTCCCAAAAATTAAAATCATACTGTTATTTTACTATTTCCGAAAAATAATGTTACCGCTCTCTTCTTTCTTCAAGTTTCCGAAACGTAAAGTTACTATCTATCATTTTCTTATTTCAGAAATATAAAATCCTTTTCAAAATTTTCGAAACACAAAATTATTATTATTATTATTATTATTATTATTATTATTATTATTATTATTATTATTTTCTCCATTGAGCGCTCAGTGTCGCCTCGACGCTGCGCGACGTAGGCACAAAAGGAAGAGAGGCATACGGCGGGTGCGATCATACCGGCACTAATGCAGGATCCCATCGAACTCCGCGATTAAGCGTGCTTGGCGAGAGTAGTACTAGGATGGGTGACCTCTGGGGAAGTCCTCGTGTTGCACCCCTCTTTTTTTTTTTTTTTCCTTCGCTCGTTTTTTCCGGCGGTTTCGACCACACGGTTAATAAGCGAGTTTTCCCTTCAAGCGGGGCGTATAGTGTTTACAGGTAAAGAAAAGGCCGCATGGGGAAAGATCTGTTAATTCCAGGGCTATTCACAGAGTTGTTATTTTTTCCCCCCTTCTTTTTTGGGGCCCACGTTCGTTCATTCCGTTACAACCGGTGTTTCGGAATTTATTCCCAAAAATTAAAATCATCTTGTTATTTTTTCTATTTCCGAAAAATAATGTTACCGCTCTCTTCTTTCTTCAAGTTTAAAAACTTAAAGTAACTATCTATCATTTTCTTATTTCCGAAATATAAAATCCTTTTCAAAATTTTGGAAACACAAAATTATTATTATTATTATTATTATTATTATTATTATTATTATTATTATTATTATTTTCTCCATAGGCGCTCACGTGTCGCCTCGCTGTGCGCGGCAGTGGCACAAAAAGGAAGGACGGAGGCATACGGGGTGCGATCATACCGGCACTAATGCCGGATCCCATCGGAACTCCGCGATTAAGCGTGCTTGGCGAGTAGTACTAGGATGGGTGACCTCTGAGGAAGTCCTCGTGTTGCACCCCTCTTTTGTTTTTTTTTTTCTTTCCTTCGTTTTTCCCGACAGTTTCTGACCACACGGTTAATAAGCAGGTTTTCCCTTCAAAGCGAGGCTGTATAGTGTTTTTCGGGTAAAGAAAAGGCGCATGGGGAAAGATGCGTTAATTCCCGGGGCTATTCACGAGTTGTTATTTTTTCCCCCCTTCTTTTTGGGGCCCACGGCCGTTCGTTCATTCCCGTTACAACCGTGTTTCCAGAATTTATTCCCAAAAATTAAAATCATACTTTTATTTTACTATTTCCGAAAAATAATGTTACCGCTCTCTTCTTTCTTCAAGTTTAGAAACGTAAAGTTACTATCTATCATTTTCTTATTTCCGAAATATAAAATCCTTTTCAAAATTTTCGAAACACAAAATTATTATTATTATTATTATTATTATTATTATTATTATTATTATTATTATTATTATTTTCTCCATAGAGCGCTCCGTGTCGCCTCGGCGGCTGCAGCGAACGTAGGCACAAAGGAAGCAGAGGCATACGGCGGGTGCGATCATACCGGCACTAATGCAGGATCCCATCAGAACTCCGCAATTAAGCGTGCTTGGGCGAGAGTAGTACTAGGATGGGTGACCTCCTGGGAAGTCCTCGTGTTGCACCCCTCTTTTGTTTTTTTTTTCCTTCCTTCGTTTTTCCCGACAGTTTCTGACCACACGGTTAATAAGCAGGTTTTCCCTTCAAAGCGAGGTTGTATAGTGTTTACAGGTAAAGAAAAGGCCGCATGGGGAAAGATCTGTTAATTCCAGGGCTATTCACAGAGTTGTTATTTTTTCCCCCCTTCTTTTTGGGGCCCACGGCCGTTCGTTCATTCCCGTTACAACCGTGTTTCCAGAATTTATTCCCAAAAATTAAAATCATACTGTTATTTTACTATTTCCGAAAAATAATGTTACCGCTCTCTTCTTTCTTCAAGTTTCCGAAACGTAAAGTTACTATCTATCATTTTCTTATTTCCGAAATATAAAATCCTTTTCAAAATTTTCGAAACACAAAATTATTATTATCATTATTATTATTATTATTATTATTATTATTATTATTATTATTATTATTATTATTATTATTTTCTCCATAGAGCGCTCCGTGTCGCCTCGGCCAGCTTGTGACTTGAGCACAAAAGGAAGAGACGAGAGGCATACCACGGGTGCGATCATACCGGCACTAATGCACGGATCCCATCGAACTCCTCAATTAAGCGTGCTTGGGCGAGAGTAGTACTAGGATGGGTGACCTCCTGGGAAGTCCTCGTGTTGCACCCCTCTTTTGTTTTTTTTTTTCCTTCCTTCGTTTTTCCCGACAGTTTCTGACCACACGGTTAATAAGCAGGTTTTCCCTTCAAAGCGGTGCTTATAGTGTTTTACGGGGTAAAGAAAAGGCCGCATGGGGAAAGATGCGTTAATTCCCGGGGCTATTCGCGAGTTGTTATTTTTCCCCCCCTTCTTTTTTGGGGCCCACGGCCGTTCGTTCATTCCCGTTACAACCGTGTTTCGGAATTTATTCCCAAAAATTAAAAATCATCTTTGTTATTTTACTTTTTTAGAAAAATAATGTTACGCTCTCTTCTTTCTTCAAGTTTAGAAACGTAAAGTTACTATCTATCATTTTCTTATTTCCGAAATATAAAATCCTTTTCAAAATTTTCGAAACACAAAATTATTATTATTATTATTATTATTATTATTATTATTATTATTATTATTATTTTCTCCATAGAGCGCTCCGTGTCGCCTCGACGCATATGACGGAAGAGCACAAAAGGAAGGACAGAGGCATACCTGACGGGTGCGATCATACCAGCACTAATGCACCGGATCCCATCAGAACTCCGCAGTTAAGCGTGCTTGGGCGAGAGTAGTACTAGGATGGGTGACCTCCTGGGAAGTCCTCGTGTTGCACCCCTCTTTTGTTTTTTTTTTTCCTTCCTTCGTTTTTCCCGACAGTTTCTGACCACACGGTTAATAAGCAGGTTTTCCCTTCAAAGCGAGGCTGTATAGTGTTTACAGGTAAAGAAAAGGCCGCATGGGGAAAGATCTGTTAATTCCAGGGCTATTCACAGAGTTGTTATTTTTTCCCCCCTTCTTTTTGGGGCCCACGGCCGTTCGTTCATTCCCGTTACAACCGTGTTTCCAGAATTTATTCCCAAAAATTAAAATCATACTGTTATTTTACTATTTCCGAAAAATAATGTTACCGCTCTCTTCTTTCTTCAAGTTTCCGAAACGTAAAGTTACTATCTATCATTTTCTTATTTCCGAAATATAAAATCCTTTTCAAAATTTTCGAAACACAAAATTATTATTATCATTATTATTATTATTATTATTATTATTATTATTATTATTATTATTATTTTCTCCATAGAGCGCTCCGTGTCGCCTCGGCGGGCAACGCGGCAACGTACCTAAGAAGGACGAGGCATACGGCGGGTGCGATCATACCGGCACTAATGCGGGATCCCGTCGAACTCCCGCGATTAAGCGTGCTTCGGCGACTGTAGTACTAGGATGGGTGACCTCCTGGGAAGTCCTCGTGTTGCACCCCTCTGTTGTTTTTTTTTTTCCTTCCTTCGTTTTTACCGACAGTTTCTGACCACAGGGTTAATAGCGGGTTTTCCCTTCAAGCGAGGCGTATAGTGTTTTACGGGGTAAAAGAAAAGGCCGCATGGGGAAAGATCTGTTAATTCCAGGGCTATTCACAGAGTTGTTATTTTTTCCCCCCTTCTTTTTGGGGCCCACGGCCGTTCGTTCATTCCCGTTACAACCGTGTTTCCAGAATTTATTCCCAAAAATTAAAATCATACTGTTATTTTACTATTTCCGAAAAATAATGTTACCGCTCTCTTCTTTCTTCAAGTTTCGAAGCTTAAAGTTCCTATCTATCATTTTCTTATTTCCGAAATATAAAATCATTTTCAAAATTTTCGAAACACAAAATTATTATTATCATTATTATTATTATTATTATTATTATTATTATTATTATTATTATTATTATTATTATTATTATTATTATTATTATTTTCTCCATAGAGCGCTCCGTGTCGCCTCGGCATTTGCGGCAAGTGCAAAGGAAGGACAGAGGCATACCTGACGGGTGCGATCATACCAGCACTAATGCACCGGATCCCATCAGAACTCCGCAGTTAAGCGTGCTTGGGCGAGAGTAGTACTAGGATGGGTGACCTCCTGGGAAGTCCTCGTGTTGCACCCCTCTTTTGTTTTTTTTTTTTCCTTCCTTCGTTTTTCCAGAGAGTTTCTGACCACACGGTTAATAAGCAGGTTTTCCCTTCAAAGCGAGGTTGTATAGTGTTTACAGGTAAAGAAAAGGCCGCATGGGGAAAGATCTGTTAATTCCAGGGCTATTCACAGAGTTGTTATTTTTTCCCCCCTTCTTTTTGGGGCCCACGGCCGTTCGTTCATTCCCGTTACAACCGTGTTTCCAGAATTTATTCCCAAAAATTAAAATCATACTGTTATTTTACTATTTCCGAAAAATAATGTTACCGCTCTCTTCTTTCTTCAAGTTTCCGAAACGTAAAGTTACTATCTATCATTTTCTTATTTCCGAAATATAAAATCCTTTTTCAAAATTTTCGAAACACAAAATTATTATTATCATTATTATTATTATTATTATTATTATTATTATTATTATTATTATTATTATTATTATTATTATTATTTTCTCCATAGAGCGCTCCGTGTCGCCTCGACGCTGCGCGACGTAGGCACAAAAGGAAGGACAGAGGCGTGCGATCATACCAGCACTAATGCACCGGATCCCGTCGAACTCCGCGATTAAGCGTGCTTGGGCGAGTAGTACTAGGATGGGTGACCTCTGGGGGAAGTCCTCGTGTTGCACCCCTCTTTTGTTTTTTCCTTCCTTCGTTTTTCCCGACAGTTTCTGACCACACGGTTAATAAGCAGGTTTTCCCTTCAAAGCGAGGCTGTATAGTGTTTACAGGTAAAGAAAAGGCCGCATGGGGAAAGATCTGTTAATTCCAGGGCTATTCACAGAGTTGTTATTTTTTCCCCCCTTCTTTTTGGGGCCCACGGCCGTTCGTTCATTCCCGTTACAACCGTGTTTCGGGAATTTATTCCCAAAAATTAAAATCATCTTGTTATTTTCCTATTTCCGAAAAATAATGTTACCGCTCTCTTCTTTCTCCAAGTTTCAGAAACGTAAAGTTCCTATCTATCATTTTCTTATTTCCGAAATATAAAATCCTTTTCAAAATTTTCGAAACACAAAATTATTATTATTATTATTATTATTATTATTATTATTATTATTATTATTATTATTTTCTCCATAGGCGCTCAAAGTGTCGCCTCGGCATTGCGCGGCAGTAAGCCTGAAAAGGAAGGACGAGGCATACCGGCGGGTGCGATCATACCGGCACTAATGCAGGATCCCATCGAACTCCGCGATTAAGCGTGCTTGGCGAGTAGTACTAGGATGGGTGACCTCTTGGGAAGTCCTCGTGTTGCACCCCTCTTTTGTTTTTTTTTTTCCTTCCTTCGTTTTTCCCGACAGTTTCTGACCACACGGTTAATAAGCAGGTTTTCCCTTCAAAGCGAGGCTGTATAGTGTTTACAGGTAAAGAAAAGGCCGCATGGGGAAAGATCTGTTAATTCCAGGGCTATTCACAGAGTTGTTATTTTTTCCCCCCTTCTTTTTGGGGCCCACGGCCGTTCGTTCATTCCCGTTACAACCGTGTTTCCAGAATTTATTCCCAAAAATTAAAATCATACTGTTATTTTACTATTTCCGAAAAATAATGTTACCGCTCTCTTCTTTCTTCAAGTTTCCGAAACGTAAAGTTACTATCTATCATTTTCTTATTTCCGAAATATAAAATCCTTTTCAAAATTTTCGAAACACAAAATTATTATTATCATTATTATTATTATTATTATTATTATTATTATTATTTTCTCCATAGAGCGCTCCGTGTCGCCTCGACGCTGCGCGGCAGTGAAGCACAAAAGGAAGGACGAGAGGCATACGGCGGGTGCGATCATACCGGCACTAATGCCGGATCCCATCGAACTCCGCGATTAAGCGTGCTTGGCGAGTAGTACTAGGATGGGTGACCTCCTGGGAAGTCCTCGTGTTGCACCCCTCTTTTGTTTTTTTTTTTCCTTCCTTCGTTTTTCCGGCGGTTTCGACCACACGGTTAATAGCGGGTTTTCCCTTCAAGCGAGGCGTATAGTGTTTTACGGGGTAAAGAAAAGGCCGCATGGGGAAAGATCCGTTAATTCCGGGGCCTATTCACAGAGTTGTTATTTTTTCCCCCCTTCTTTTTGGGGCCCACGGCCGTTCGTTCATTCCCGTTACAACCGTGTTTCCAGAATTTATTCCCAAAAATTAAAATCATACTGTTATTTTACTATTTCCGAAAAATAATGTTACCGCTCTCTTCTTTCTTCAAGTTTAAAACGTAAAAGTTACTATCTATCATTTTCTTATTTCCGAAATATAAAATCCTTTTCAAAATTTTCGAAACACAAAATTATTATTATCATTATTATTATTATTATTATTATTATTATTATTATTATTATTTTCTCCATAGAGCGCTCCGTGTCGCCTCGACGCTGCGCGACGTAGGCACAAAAGGACAAGAGGCATGCACGGCGGGTGCGATCATACCAGCACTAATGCACCGGATCCCATCAGAACTCCGCAGTTAAGCGTGCTTGGGCGAGAGTAGTACTAGGATGGGTGACCTCCTGGGAAGTCCTCGTGTTGCACCCCTCTTTTGTTTTTTTTTTCCTTCCTTCGTTTTTCCGGGTTCCCGACCACACGGTTAATAAGCAGGTTTTCCCTTCAAAGCGAGGCTGTATAGTGTTTACAGGTAAAGAAAAGGCCGCATGGGGAAAGATCTGTTAATTCCAGGGCTATTCACAGAGTTGTTATTTTTTCCCCCCTTCTTTTTGGGGCCCACGGCCGTTCGTTCATTCCCGTTACAACCGTGTTTCCAGAATTTATTCCCAAAAATTAAAATCATACTGTTATTTTACTATTTCCGAAAAATAATGTTACCGCTCTCTTCTTTCTTCAAGTTTCCGAAACGTAAAGTTACTATCTATCATTTTCTTATTTCCGAAATATAAAATCCTTTTCAAAATTTTCGAAACACAAAATTATTATTATCATTATTATTATTATTATTATTATTATTATTATTATTATTATTATTATTATTATTATTTTCTCCATAGAGCGCTCCGTGTCGCCTCGACGCTGCGCGACGTAGGCACAAAAGGAAGGACAGTGCGATCATACCAGCACTAATGCACCGGATCCCATCAGAACTCCGCAGTTAAGCGTGCTTGGGCGAGAGTAGTACTAGGATGGGTGACCTCCTGGGAAGTCCTCGTGTTGCACCCCTCTTTTGTTTTTTTTTTTCCTTCCTTCGTTTTTCCCGACAGTTTCTGACCACACGGTTAATAAGCAGGTTTTCCCTTCAAAGCGAGGCTGTATAGTGTTTACAGGTAAAGAAAAGGCCGCATGGGGAAAGATCTGTTAATTCCAGGGCTATTCACAGAGTTGTTATTTTTTCCCCCCTTCTTTTTGGGGCCCACGGCCGTTCGTTCATTCCCGTTACAACCGTGTTTCCAGAATTTATTCCCAAAAATTAAAATCATACTGTTATTTTACTATTTCCGAAAAATAATGTTACCGCTCTCTTCTTTCTTCAAGTTTCCGAAACGTAAAGTTACTATCTATCATTTTCTTATTTGAAAACCATAAAATCCTTTTCAAAATTTTCGAAACACAAAATTATTATTATCATTATTATTATTATTATTATTATTATTATTATTATTATTATTTTCTCCATAGAGCGCTCCGTGTCGCCTCGACGCTGCGCGACATTAAGGCCAAAAAGGAAGGACAGGCATACGGGCGGGTGCGATCATACCGGCACTAATGCAGGATCCCATCGAACTCCGCGATTAAGCGTGCTTGGCGAGTAGTACTAGGATGGGTGACCTCCTGGGAAGTCCTCGTGTTGCACCCCTCTTTTGTTTTTTTTTTTCCTTCCTTCGTTTTTCCCGACAGTTTCTGACCACACGGTTAATAAGCAGGTTTTCCCTTCAAAGCGAGGCTGTATAGTGTTTACAGGTAAAGAAAAGGCCGCATGGGGAAAGATCTGTTAATTCCAGGGCTATTCACAGAGTTGTTATTTTTTCCCCCCTTCTTTTTGGGGCCCACGGCCGTTCGTTCATTCCGTTACAACCGTGTTTTCAGAATTTATTCCCAAAAATTAAAATCATACTGTTATTTTACTATTTCCGAAAAATAATGTTACCGCTCTCTTCTTTCTTCAAGTTTCCGAAACGTAAAGTTACTATCTATCATTTTCTTATTTCCGAAATATAAAATCCTTTTCAAAATTTTCGAAACACAAAATTATTATTATCATTATTATTATTATTATTATTATTATTATTATTATTATTTTCTCCATAGAGCGCTCCGTGTCGCCTCGACGCTGCGCGACGTAGGCACAAAAGGAAGGACAGAGGCATACCTGACGGGTGCGATCATACCAGCACTAATGCACCGGATCCCATCAGAACTCCGCAGTTAAGCGTGCTTGGGCGAGAGTAGTACTAGGATGGGTGACCTCCTGGGAAGTCCTCGTGTTGCACCCCTCTTTTGTTTTTTTTTTTCCTTCCTTCGTTTTTCCCGACAGTTTCTGACCACACGGTTAATAAGCAGGTTTTCCCTTCAAAGCGAGGCTGTATAGTGTTTACAGGTAAAGAAAAGCCGCGTGGGGGAAAGATGCGTTAATTCCGGGGCTATTCACGAGTTGTTATTTTTTTTCCCCCCTTCTTTTTGGGGCCCACGGCCGTTCGTTCATTCCCGTTACAGCGTGTTTCGGAATTTATTCCCAAAAATTAAAATCATCTTGTTATTTTTTCTATTTCCGAAAAATAATGTTACGCTCTCTTCTTTCTTCAAGTTTCCAAAGCTTAATGTTACTATCTATCATTTTCTTATTTCCGAAATATAAAATCCTTTTCAAAATTTTCGAAACACAAAATTATTATTATTATTATTATTATTATTATTATTATTATTATTATTTTCTCCATAGAGCGCTCCGTGTCGCCTCGGCCTGGCAGTAGGCCTAAAAAAGGAAGGACGAGGCATACCGCGGGTGCGATCATACCGGCACTAATGCAGGATCCCGTCGAACTCCGCGGTTAAGCGTGCTTGGCGAGTAGTACTAGGATGGGTGACCTCCTGGGAAGTCCTCGTGTTGCACCCCTCTTTTGTTTTTTTTTTTCCTTCCTTCGTTTTTCCCGACAGTTTCTGACCACACGGTTAATAGCGAGTTTTTCCCTTCAAAGCGGGCGTATAGTGTTTTACGAGGTAAAGAATAGGCCGCATGGGGAAAGATCTGTTAATTCCAGGGCTATTCACAGAGTTGTTATTTTTCCCCCCCTTCTTTTTGGGGCCCACGGCCGTTCGTTCATTCCCGTTACAACCGTGTTTCCAGAATTTATTCCCAAAAATTAAAATCATACTGTTATTTTACTATTACAGAAAAATAAAGTTATCGCTATCTTCTTTCTCCAAGTTTAAAACTTAAAGTTCCTATCTATCATTTTCTTATTTCAGAAATATAAAATCCTTTTCAAAATTTTCGAAACACAAAATTATTATTATCATTATTATTATTATTATTATTATTATTATTATTATTATTATTATTATTATTATTTTCTCCATAGGCGCTCGTGTCGCCTCGGCTTGCGGCGTAGGCACAAAAAGGAAGAGCCACGAGCATGGCGGGTGCGGTCATACCGGCACTAATGCGGGATCCCTTGAACTCCGCGGTTAAGCGTGCTTGGGCGAGAGTAGTACTAGGATGGGTGACCTCCGGGGAAGTCCTCGTGTTGCACTCTTCTTTTGTTTTTTTTTTTCCTTCCTTCGTTTTTCCCGGGTTTCGACCACACGGTTAATAGCGAGTTTTCCCTTCAAGCGAGTCGTATAGTGTTTTACGGGTAAAGAAAAGGCCGCATGGGGAAAGATCCGTTAATTCCGGGGGCTATTCACGAGTTGTTATTTTTTCCCCCCTTCTTTTTTGGGGCCCACGGCGGTTCGTTCATTCCGTTACAACCGTGTTTCCGGAATTTATTCCCAAAAATTAAAATCATCTTTTATTTTACTTTTATTTCCGAAAAATAATGTTACCGCTCTCTTCTTTCTTCAAGTTTAGAAACTTAAAGTTCCTATCTATCATTTTTCTTATTTCCGAAATATAAAATCCTTTTCAAAATTTTCGAAACACAAAATTATTATTATCATTATTATTATTATTATTATTATTATTATTTTTTTTATTATATTCTCCATAGGCGCTCAGTGTCGCCTCCGGCCGATGTAGCGCGGCAGTAGGCACCGAAGAGACGGGAGGCACGGCCGGGTGCGATCATACCGGCACTAATGCACGGATCCCGTCGAACTCCGCGATTAAGCGTGCTTGGGCGAGAGTAGTACTAGGATGGGTGACCTCCTGGGAAGTCCTCGTGTTGCACCCCTCTTTTGTTTTTTTTTTTCCTTCCTTCGTTTTTCCCGACAGTTTCTGACCACACGGTTAATAAGCAGGTTTTCCCTTCAAAGCGAGGCTGTATAGTGTTTACAGGTAAAGAAAAGGCCGCATGGGGAAAGATCTGTTAATTCCAGGGCTATTCGCGAGTTGTTATTTTCCCCCCCTTCTTTTTGGGGCCCACGGCCGTTCGTTCATTCCCGTTACAACCGTGTTTCCAGAATTTATTCCCAAAAATTAAAATCATACTGTTATTTTACTATTTCCGAAAAATAATGTTACCGCTCTCTTCTTTCTTCAAGTTTAGAACTTAAAGTTCCTATCTATCATTTTCTTATTTACGAAATATAAAATCCTTTTCAAAATTTTCGAAACACAAAATTATTATTATCATTATTATTATTATTATTATTATTATTATTATTATTATTATTATTATTATTATTATTATTATTTTCTCCATCGTGTCGCCTCGGCCCACGCTGGACGTGAGCACAAAAAGGAAGGACGAGAGGCATCACGGGTGCGATCATACCGGCACTAATGCCGGATCCCATCGAACTCCGCGATTAAGCGTGCTTGGGCGAGAGTAGTACTAGGATGGGTGACCTCCTGGGAAGTCCTCGTGTTGCACCCCTCTTTTGTTTTTTTTTTTCCTTCCTTCGTTTTTCCCGAATGTTTCTGACCACACGGTTAATAAGCAGGTTTTCCCTTCAAAGCGAGGCTGTATAGTGTTTTGCGGGTAAAGAAAAGGCCGCATGGGGAAAGATACTGTTAATTCCGGGGGCTATTCGCGAGTTGTTATTTTTTCCCCCCCTTCTTTTTAGGGCCCACGGCCGTTCGTTCATTCCGTTACAACGTGTTTCAAATTTATTCCCAAAAATTAAAATCATCTTGTTATTTTTCTATTTCCGAAAAATAATGTTACCGCTCTCTTCTTTCTTCAAGTTTAAAACTTAAAGTTACTATCTATCATTTTCTTATTTCCGAAATATAAAATCCTTTTCAAAATTTTCGAAACACAAAATTATTATTATCATTATTATTATTATTATTATTATTATTATTATTATTTTCTCCATAGAGCGCTCCGTGTCGCCTCGGCATGGAACGCGGCCCAAGAAGGACGAGGGCATACGACGGGTGCGATCATACCGGCACTAATGCAGGATCCCATCGGAACTCCGCGATTAAGCGTGCTTGGCGAGTAGTACTAGGATGGGTGACCTCCTGGGAAGTCCTCGTGTTGCACCCCTCTTTTGTTTTTTTTTTTCCTTCCTTCGTTTTTCCCCGGCGGTTTCGACCACACGGTTAATAAGCAGGTTTTCCCTTCAAAGCGTGGCTGTATAGTGTTTTCAGGTAAAGAAAAGGCCGCATGGGGAAAGATACGTTAATTCCGGGCTATTCGCGAGTTGTTATTTTTTCCCCCCCCTTCTTTTTTGGGGCCCATGACAGTTCGTTCATTCCCGTTACAACCGTGTTTCCGGAATTTATTCCCAAAAATTAAAATCATCTTGTTATTTTCTTATTTCGAAAAATAATGTTACCGCTCTCTTCTTTCTTCAAGTTTCAAAACTTAAAGTTCCTATCTATCATTTTCTTATTTAGAAATATAAAATCCTTTTCAAAATTTTCGAAACACAAAATTATTATTATTATTATTATTATTATTATTATTATTATTATTATTATTATTTTCTCCATAGAGCGCTCCAAGTGTCGCCTCGGCTATTGTAGCGACGTGAAACAAAAAAGGAAGGGCGGCATACGGCGGGTGCGATCATACCGGCACTAATGCAGGATCCCATCGAACTCCGCGATTAAGCGTGCTTGGGCGAGGTAGTACTAGGATGGGTGACCTCCTGGGAAGTCCTCGTGTTGCACCCCTCTTTTTTTTTTTTTCCTTCGCCGTTTTTCCCGGCAGGTTTCTGACCACACGGTTAATAAGCAGGTTTTCCCTTCAAAGCGAGGCTGTATAGTGTTTACAGGTAAAGAAAAGGCCGCATGGGGAAAGATTTATTAATTCCAGGGCTATTCACAGAGTTGTTATTTTTTCCCCCCTTCTTTTTGGGGCCTGCCGTTCGTTCATTCCCGTTACAACCGTGTTTCCAGAATTTATTCCCAAAAATTAAAATCATACTGTTATTTTACTATTTCCGAAAAATAATGTTACCGCTCTCTTCTTTCTTCAAGTTTCCGAAACGTAAAGTTACTATCTATCATTTTCTTATTTCCGAAATATAAAATCCTTTTCAAAATTTTCGAAACACAAAATTATTATTATCATTATTATTATTATTATTATTATTATTATTATTTTTTTTTTTTTCTCCATAAGCGCTCAGTGTCGCCTCGGCTGCTGGCGGCATAGGCACCGAGAAAAGGCGAGCATACGGCGGGTGCGATCATACCGGCACTAATGCACGGATCCCATCGAACTCCGCGATTAAGCGTGCTTGGCGAGTAGTACTAGGATGGGTGACCTCCTGGGAAGTCCTCGTGTTGCACCCCTCTTTTGTTTTTTTTTTTCCTTCCTTCGTTTTCCGAGCGGTTTCGGCCACACGGTTAATAGCGGGTTTTCCCTTCAAAAGGTTCTTATAGTGTTTACAGGTAAAGAAAAGGCCGCATGGGGAAAGATCTGTTAATTCCAGGGCTATTCACAGAGTTGTTATTTTTCCCCCCCTTCTTTTTGGGGCCCACGGCCGTTCGTTCATTCCCGTTACAACCGTGTTTCCAGAATTTATTCCCAAAAATTAAAATCATACTGTTATTTTACTATTTCCGAAAAATAATGTTACCGCTCTCTTCTTTCTTCAAGTTTCCGAAACGTAAAGTTACTATCTATCATTTTCTTATTTCCGAAATATAAAATCCTTTTCAAAATTTTCGAAACACAAAATTATTATTATCATTATTATTATTATTATTATTATTATTATTATTATTATTATTATTATTTTCTCCATAGAGCGCTCCGTGTCGCCTCGGCCATTGCGCAGCATTGGCACCTAAAAGGAAGGACAGAGGCATCGACGGGTGCGATCATACCAGCACTAATGCACCGGATCCCATCAGAACTCCGCAGTTAAGCGTGCTTGGGCGAGAGTAGTACTAGGATGGGTGACCTCCTGGGAAGTCCTCGTGTTGCACCCCTCTTTTGTTTTTTTTTTTCCTTCCTTCGTTTTTCCCGACAGTTTCTGACCACACGGTTAATAAGCAGGTTTTCCCTTCAAAGCGAGGTTGTATAGTGTTTACAGGTAAAGAAAAGGCCGCATGGGGAAAGATCTGTTAATTCGGGGCTATTCGCGAGTTGTTATTTTTCCCCCCCCTTCTTTTTTGGGGCCCACGGCCGTTCGTTCATTCCCGTTACAACGTGTTTCCGGGAATTTATTCCCAAAAATTAAAATCATCTTTGTTATTTTTCTATTTAGAAAATTAATGTTACCGCTCTCTTCTTTCTTCAAGTTTCCGAAACGTAAAGTTACTATCTATCATTTTCTTATTTCCGAAATATAAAATCCTTTTCAAAATTTTCGAAACACAAAATTATTATTATCATTATTATTATTATTATTATTATTATTATTATATTATTTTCTCCATTTTCAGAAGCGCTCCGTGTCGCCTCGGCTATTCGCGGCGTGAGCGCAAAAAAGGAAGAGACGAGCATACGGCGGGTGCGATCATACCGGCACTAATGCAGGATCCCATCGGACTCCGCGGTTAAGCGTGCTTGGGCGGAGTAGTACTAGGATGGGTGACCTCTGGGAAGTCCTCGTGTTTGCACCCCTCTTTTTTTTTTCCTTTCAGCCGTTTTTCCGAAGCGGTTTTCGACCCCACGGTTAATAAGCGAGGTTTTCCCTTCAAAGCAGGCTGTATAGTGTTTTTTGGTAAAGAAAAGGCCGCATGGGGGAAAGATCCGTTAATTCGGGGGCTATTCGCGAGTTGTTATTTTTTCCCCCCCTTCTTTTTGGGGCCCCGCCGTTCGTTCATTCCGTTACAACGGTGTTTCGGAATTTATTCCCAAAAATTAAAATCATCTTGTTATTTTCCTATTTCGAAAAATAATGTTACCGCTCTCTTCTTTCTTCAAGTTTCAGAAGCTTAAAGTTTCTATCTATCATTTTCTTATTTCCGAAATATAAAATCCTTTTCAAAATTTTCGAAACACAAAATTATTATTATCATTATTATTATTATTATTATTATTATTATTATTATTATTATTTTCTCCATAGAGCGCTCCGTGTCGCCTCGGCTTGCGCGGCAATGGCCTAAAAAAGGAGACGGCATACGGCGGGTGCGATCATACCAGCACTAATGCACCGGATCCCATCAGAACTCCGCAGTTAAGCGTGCTTGGGCGAGAGTAGTACTAGGATGGGTGACCTCCTGGGAAGTCCTCGTGTTGCACCCCTCTTTTGTTTTTTTTTTTCCTTCCTTCGTTTTTCCCGACAGTTTCTGACCACACGGTTAATAAGCAGGTTTTCCCTTCAAAGCGAGGCTGTATAGTGTTTACAGGTAAAGAAAAGGCCGCATGGGGAAAGATCTGTTAATTCCAGGGCTATTCACAGAGTTGTTATTTTTTCCCCCCTTCTTTTTGGGGCCCACGGCCGTTCGTTCATTCCCGTTACAACCGTGTTTCCAGAATTTATTCCCAAAAATTAAAATCATACTGTTATTTTACTATTTCCGAAAAATAATGTTACCGCTCTCTTCTTTCTTCAAGTTTCCGAAACGTAAAGTTACTATCTATCATTTTCTTATTTCCGAAATATAAAATCCTTTTCAAAATTTTCGAAACACAAAATTATTATTATCATTATTATTATTATTATTATTATTATTATTTTCTCCATAGAGCGCTCCGTGTCGCCTCGGCCGCTGGCAACGTAGGCGCCTAAAAGAAGAGACGGCATACCGGCGGGTGCGATCATACCGGCACTAATGCCGGATCCCATCGAACTCCGCGATTAAGCGTGCTTGGGCGGAGTAGTACTAGGATGGGTGACCTCTGAGGAAGTCCTCGTGTTTGCACCCCTCTTTTGTTTTTTTTCCTTCCTTCGTTTTTCCGGCGGTTTCGACCACACGGTTAATAGCGGGTTTTCCCTTCAAGGCGAGGCGTATAGTGTTTTCCGGGTAAAGAAAAGGCCGCATGGGGAAAGATCCGTTAATTCGGGGGCTATTCACGAGTTGTTTTTTTTTCCCCCTTCTTTTTTGGGGCCGGCCGTTCGTTCATTCCGTTACAAGCGTGTTTCCCGAATTTATTCCCAAAAATTAAAATCATCTTGTTATTTTACTATTTCGAAAAATAATGTTACCGCTCTCTTCTTTCTTCAAGTTTAAAACGTAAAGTTCCTATCTATCATTTTCTTATTTCGAAATATAAAATCCTTTTCAAAATTTTAGAAACACAAATATTATTATTATTATTATTATTATTATTATTATTATTATTATTATTATTATTATTATTATTTATTTTCTCCATAGGCGCTCAAGTGTCGCCTCGACTGGGCAGCGACAGTAGACAAAAAGGAAGGGCGACATACGCAGGTGCGATCATACCGGCACTAATGCGGATCCCATCGAACTCCGCGATTAAGCGTGCTTGGGCGAGTAGTACTAGGATGGGTGACCTCTGAGGAAGTCCTCGTGTTGCACCCCTCTTTTGTTTTTTTTTTTCCTTCCTTCGTTTTTCCCGACAGTTTCTGACCACACGGTTAATAAGCAGGTTTTCCCTTCAAAGCGGTCGTATAGTGTTTACGGGTAAAGAAAAGGCCGCATGGGGAAAGATGCGGTAATTCCGGGGCTATTCCGCGAGTTGTTATTTTTTCCCCCCTTCTTTTTGGGGCCCACGGCCGATCGTTTATTCTCGTTACAACCGTGTTTCCAGAATTTATTCCCAAAAATTAAAATCATACTGTTATTTTACTATTTCCGAAAAATAATGTTACCGCTCTCTTCTTTCTTCAAGTTTAAAGCTTAAGGTTCTTATCTATCATTTTCTTATTTCCGAAATATAAAATCCTTTTCAAAATTTTCGAAACACAAAATTATTATTATTATTATTATTATTATTATTATTATTATTATTATTATTATTATTATTTTCTCCATAGAGCGCTCCGTGTCGCCTCGACGCTGCGCGGCGTGGCCTGAAGAAGGAGAGAGGCATCACGGCGGGTGCGATCATACCGGCACTAATGCCGGATCCCGTCGAGACTCCGCGATTAAGCGTGCTTGGGCGGAGTAGTACTAGGATGGGTGACCTCCTAGGAAGTCCTCGTGTTGCACCCCTCTTTTGTTTTTTTTTTTCCTTCCTTCGTTTTCCCGCAGGTTCCCGACCACACGGTTAATAAGCAGGTTTTCCCTTCAAAGCGAGGCTGTATAGTGTTTACAGGTAAAGAAAAGGCCGCATGGGGAAAGATCTGTTAATTCGGGGCTATTCGCGAGTTGTTATTTTTTCCCCCCCTTCTTTTTGGGGCCTGCCCGTTCGTTCATTTCCGTTACAACCGTGTTTCCAGAATTTATTCCCAAAAATTAAAATCATACTGTTATTTTACTATTTCCGAAAAATAATGTTACCGCTCTCTTCTTTCTTCAAGTTTCCGAAACGTAAAGTTACTATCTATCATTTTCTTATTTCCGAAATATAAAATCCTTTTCAAAATTTTCGAAACACAAAATTATTATTATCATTATTATTATTATTATTATTATTATTATTATTATTATTATTTTCTCCATAGAGCGCTCCGTGTCGCCTCGACGCTGCGCGACGTAGGCACAAAAGGAAGGACAGTGCGATCATACCAGCACTAATGCACCGGATCCCATCAGAACTCCGCAGTTAAGCGTGCTTGGGCGAGAGTAGTACTAGGATGGGTGACCTCCTGGGAAGTCCTCGTGTTGCACCCCTCTTTTGTTTTTTTTTTTTCCTTCCTTCGTTTTTCCCGACAGTTTCTGACCACACGGTTAATAAGCAGGTTTTCCCTTCAAAGCGAGGCTGTATAGTGTTTACAGGTAAAGAAAAGGCCGCATGGGGAAAGATCTGTTAATTCCAGGGCTATTCACAGAGTTGTTATTTTTCCCCCCTTCTTTTTGGGGCCCACGGCCGTTCGTTCATTCCCGTTACAACCGTGTTTCCAGAATTTATTCCCAAAAATTAAAATCATACTGTTATTTTACTATTTCCGAAAAATAATGTTACCGCTCTCTTCTTTCTTCAAGTTTCTGAAACGTAAAGTTACTATCTATCATTTTCTTATTTCCGAAATATAAAATCCTTTTCAAAATTTTCGAAACACAAAATTATTATTATCATTATTATTATTATTATTATTATTATTATTATTTTTTTTTTTTTCTCCATAGAAGCGCTCAAGTGTCGCCTCGGCGCTTTCGCCGGCAGTAGGCACAAAAGGAAGGGCGAGGGCATACGGCCGGGTGCGATCATACCGGCACTAATGCAGGATCCCGTCGAACTCCCGCGATTAAGCGTGCTTGGCGAGTAGTACTAGGATGGGTGACCTCTGGGGAAGTCCTCGTGTTGCACCCCTCTTTTGTTTTTTTTCCTTCCTTCGTTTTCCGGCGGTTTCGACCGCACGGTTAATAGCGGGTTTTCCCTTCAAAGCGAGGCTGTATAGTGTTTACAGGTAAAGAAAAGGCCGCATGGGGAAAGATCTGTTAATTCCAGGGCTATTCACAGAGTTGTTATTTTTTCCCCCCTTCTTTTTGGGGCCCACGGCCGTTCGTTCATTCCCGTTACAACCGTGTTTCCAGAATTTATTCCCAAAAATTAAAATCATACTGTTATTTTACTATTTCCGAAAAATAATGTTACCGCTCTCTTCTTTCTTCAAGTTTCCGAAACGTAAAGTTACTATCTATCATTTTCTTATTTCCGAAATATAAAATCCTTTTCAAAATTTTCGAAACACAAAATTATTATTATCATTATTATTATTATTATTATTATTATTATTATTATTATTATTATTATTATTATTATTATTATTTTCTCCATAGAGCGCTCCGTGTCGCCTCGGCAGTAACGCCGGCAGTAGGCAAAAAGGAAGGACGAGGCATACCCCAGGGTGCGATCATACCGGCACTAATGCAGGATCCCGTCGAACTCCGCAGTTAAGCGTGCTTGGGCGAGAGTAGTACTAGGATGGGTGACCTCCTGGGAAGTCCTCGTGTTGCACCCCTCTTTTGTTTTTTTTTTCCTTCCTTCGTTTTTCCCGACAGTTTCTGACCACACGGTTAATAAGCAGGTTTTCCCTTCAAAGCGAGGCTGTATAGTGTTTACAGGTAAAGAAAAGGCCGCATGGGGAAAGATCTGTTAATTGCAGGGCTATTCACGAGTTGTTATTTTTTCCCCCCTTCTTTTTGGGGCCCCGCCGTTCGTTCATTCCCTTTACAACGTGTTTCGGGAATTTATTCCCAAAAATTAAAATCATCTTTGTTATTTTTACTATTTCGGAAAAATAATGTTACCGCTCTCTTCTTTCTTCAAGTTTCGAAAGCTTAAAGTTACTATCTATCATTTTCTTATTTCCGAAATATAAAATCTTTTTCAAAATTTTCGAAACACAAAATTATTATTATCATTATTATTATTATTATTATTATTATTATTATTATTTTCTCCATAGAGCGCTCCGTGTCGCCTCGACGCTGCGCGACGTAGTGCACAAAAGGAAGGACGACGGGCACGGCGGGTGCGATCATACCGGCACTAATGCACCGGATCCCATCAGAACTCCGCAGTTAAGCGTGCTTGGGCGAGAGTAGTACTAGGATGGGTGACCTCCTGGGAAGTCCTCGTGTTGCACCCCTCTTTTGTTTTTTTTTTCCTTCCTTCGTTTTTCCCGACAGTTTCTGACCACACGGTTAATAAGCAGGTTTTCCCTTCAAAGCGAGGCTGTATAGTGTTTACAGGTAAAGAAAAGGCCGCATGGGGAAAGATCTGTTAATTCCAGGGCTATTCACAGAGTTGTTATTTTTTCCCCCCCTTCTTTTTGGGGCCCACGGCCGTTGGTACATACCCGTTACACCCGTGTTTCCAGAATTTATTCCCGAAAATTAAAATCATACTGTTATTTTACTATTTCCGAAAAATAATGTTACGCTCTCTTCTTTCTTCAAGTTTAGAAACGTAAATTTATCTATCATTTTCTTATTCCGAAATATAAAATCCTTTTCAAAATTTTCGAAACACAAAATTATTATTATTATTATTATTATTATTATTATTATTATTATTATTATTATTATTATTATTTTCTCCATAGAGCGCTCCGTGTCGCCTCGACGCTGCAACGTGAAACAAAAAGGAAGGACAGAGGCATACGGCGGGTGCGATCATACCGGCACTAATGCAGGATCCCATCGAACTCCGCGATTAAGCGTGCTTGGCGAGTAGTACTAGGATGGGTGACCTCTGAGGAAGTCCTCGTGTTGCACCCCTCTTTTGTTTTTTTCCTTCCCGTTTTTCCCGGCGGTTTCGACCACACGGTTAATAGCGGGGTTTTCCCTTCAAAGGGGGCGTATAGTGTTTTACGGGGTAAAGAAAAGGCCGCATGGGGGAAAGATACGTTAATTCGGGGCTATTCACGAGTTGTTATTTTTTCCCCCCCTTCTTTTTTGGGGCCCACGGCCGTTCGTTCATTCCGTTACAACGTGTTTCCGGGAATTTATTCCCAAAAATTAAAATCATCTTTGTTATTTTACTATTTCGAAAAATAATGTTACCGCTCTCTTCTTTCTTCAAGTTTCCGAAACGTAAAGTTACTATCTATCATTTTCTTATTTCCGAAATATAAAATCCTTTTCAAAATTTTCGAAACACAAAATTATTATTATCATTATTATTATTATTATTATTATTATTATTATTATTATTATTATTATTATTTTCTCCATAGGCGCTCAAGTGTCGCCTCGGCCACTTGCGCGACAGTGAAGCCTAAAAAAAAGGAGGCAGAGGCATACACGGGGTGCGATCATACCGGCACTAATGCCCGGATCCCATCGAACTCCGCGATTAAGCGTGCTTGGGCGAGTGTAGTACTAGGATGGGTGACCTCCTAGGAAGTCCTCGTGTTGCACCCCTCTTTTGTTTTTTTTTTTCCTTCCTTCGTTTTTCCCGACAGTTTCTGACCACACGGTTAATAAGCAGGTTTTCCCTTCAAAGCGAGGTTGTATAGTGTTTACGGGGTAAAGAAAAGGCCGCGTGGGGAAAGATGCGTTTAATTCCAGGGCTATTCACAGAGTTGTTATTTTTTCCCCCCTTCTTTTTGGGGCCCACGGCCGTTCGTTCATTCCCGTTACAGCCGGTGTTTCGGGATTTATTCCCAAAAATTAAAATCATCTTTGTTATTTTTACTATTTCGGAAAAATAATGTTACCGCTCTCTTCTTTCTTCAAGTTTAGAAACTTAAAGTTCCTATCTATCATTTTCTTATTTCGAAATATAAAATCCTTTTCAAAATTTTGAAACACAAATTTTTATTATTATTATCATTATTATTATTATTATTATTATTATTATTTTCTCCATAGAGCGCTCCGTGTCGCCTCGACGCTGGCAGCGTGGCGCCAAAAGGAAGGGCGAGGCATACGGCCGGGTGCGATCATACCGGCCCTAATGCGCGGATCCCCATCGAACTCCGCGATTAAGCGTGCTTGGCGAGAGTAGTACTAGGATGGGTGACCTCTGGGGAAGTCCTCGTGTTGCACCCCTCTTTTGTTTTTTTCCTTCCTTCGTTTTTCCGGCGGTTTCGACCACACGGTTAATAAGCAGGTTTTCCCTTCAAAGCGAGCCTGTATAGTGTTTACAGGTAAAGAAAAGGCCGCATGGGGAAAGATCTGTTAATTCCAGGGCTATTCACAGAGTTGTTATTTTTCCCCCCTTCTTTTTGGGGCCCCGCCGTTCGTTCATTCCGTTACAACCGTGTTTCCGGAATTTATTCCCAAAAATTAAAATCATCTTGTTATTTTCTATTTCCGAAAAATAATGTTACCGCTCTCTTCTTTCTTCAAGTTTCGAAAGCGTAAAGTTCCTATCTATCATTTTCTTATTTCCGAAATATAAAATCCTTTTCAAAATTTTCGAAACACAAAATTATTATTATTATTATTATTATTATTATTATTATTATTATTATTATTATTATTATTATTATTATTGGCGCTCCATGTCAGTGTCGCCTCGACGCTGCGGCAGTGGCACCAAAAGAAGGGCGAGGCATACGGCGGTGCGATCATACCGGCACTAATGCAGGATCCCGTCGAACTCCCGCGGTTAAGCGTGCTTGGCGAGTAGTACTAGGATGGGTGACCTCCTGGGAAGTCCTCGTGTTGCACCCCTCTTTTTTTTTTTTTCCTTCCTTCGTTTTTCCAGCAGGTTTCGACCACACGGTTAATAGCGGGTTTTCCCTTCAAGCGGGCGTATAGTGTTCTACGGTAAAGAAAAGGCCGCATGGGGAAAGATACTGTTAATTCGGGGCTATTCACAGAGTTGTTATTTTTTCCCCCCTTCTTTTTGGGGCCCACGGCCGTTCGTTCATTCCCGTTACAACCGTGTTTCCAGAATTTATTCCCAAAAATTAAAATCATACTGTTATTTTACTATTTCCGAAAAATAATGTTACCGCTCTCTTCTTTCTTCAAGTTTCCGAAACGTAAAGTTACTATCTATCATTTTCTTATTTCCGAAATATAAAATCCTTTTCAAAATTTTCGAAACACAAAATTATTATTATTATTATTATTATTATTATTATTATTATTTTCTCCATAGAGCGCTCCGTGTCGCCTCGACGCTGCGCGACGTGCCAAAAAGAAGGGCAGGCATACGGCCGGTGCGATCATACCGGCACTAATGCACCGGATCCCATCAGAACTCCGCAGTTAAGCGTGCTTGGGCGAGAGTAGTACTAGGATGGGTGACCTCCTGGGAAGTCCTCGTGTTGCACCCCTCTTTTGTTTTTTTTTTCCTTCCTTCGTTTTCCCGGCAGGTTTCGACCACACGGTTAATAGCGGGGTTTTCCCTTCAAAGCGAGGCTGTATAGTGTTTACAGGTAAAGAAAAGGCCGCATGGGGAAAGATCTGTTAATTCCGGGGGCTATTCGCGAGTTGTTATTTTTTTCCCCCTTCTTTTTTAGAGCCCACGGCCATTCGTTCATTCCGTTACAGCGTGTTTCCAGAATTTATTCCCAAAAATTAAAATCATACTGTTATTTTACTATTTCCGGAAAATAATGTTACCGCTCTCTTCTTTCTTCAAGTTTTCGAAACGTAAAGTTACTATCTATCATTTTCTTATTTCCGAAATATAAAATCCTTTTCAAAATTTTCGAAACACAAAATTATTATTATCATTATTATTATTATTATTATTATTATTATTATTATTATTATTATTATTATTATTATTATTCTCCATAGGCGCTCCAAGTGTCGCCTCGCCATTACGCGGCATTAGGCACAAAAAAGGAAGGGACAAGGCATGCACGCGGGTGCGATCATACCGGCACTAATGCACGGATCCCATCGAACTCCGCGATTAAGCGTGCTTGGCGAGAGTAGTACTAGGATGGGTGACCTCTGGGAAGTCCTCGTGTTTGCACCCCTCTTTTGTTTTTTTTTCCTTCCTTCGTTTTCCCGGCAGTTTCGACCACACGGTTAATAGCGGGTTTTCCCTTCAAGCGAGGCGTATAGTGTTTACGGGTAAAGAAAAGGCCGCATGGGGAAAGATGCTATTAATTCGGGGGCTATTCGCGAGTTGTTATTTTTTCCCCCCTTCTTTTTTGGGGCCATGCCGTTCGTTCATTCCGTTACAACCGTGTTTCGGGAATTTATTCCCAAAAATTAAAATCATCTTGTTATTTTTACTATTTCCGAAAAATAATGTTACCGCTCTCTTCTTTCTTCAAGTTTAGAAACGTAAAGTTCCTATCTATCATTTTCTTATTTCGGAAATATAAAATCCTTTTCAAAATTTTGAAACACAAAAATTATTATTATTATTATTATTATTATTATTATTATTATTATTATTATTATTTTCTCCATAGTGCGCTCCGTGTCGCCTCGGCGGCTGCGCAGCGGGAAACAAAAAAGGAAGGACGAGAGCACGGCGGGTGCGATCATACCGGCACTAATGCAGGATCCCATCGGGCTCCGCGGTTAAGCGTGCTTGGGCGGAGTAGTACTAGGATGGGTGACCTCTGGGAAGTCCTCGTGTTGCACCCCTCTCTTTTTGTTTTTTTTCTTCCTTCGTTTTTCCGGCAGGTTTCGACCACACGGTTAATAGCGGGTTTTCCCTTCAAAGCGGGGCGTATAGTGTTTTTCGGGTAAAGAAAAGGCCGCATGGGAAAGATACGTTAATTCCGGGGCTATTCGCGAGTTGTTATTTTTCCCCCCCTTCTTTTTGGGGCCCACGGCGTTCGTTCATTCCGTTACAGTGTTTCCGGGAATTTATTCCCAAAAATTAAAATCATCTTGTTATTTTACTATTTCGAAAAATAATGTTACGCTCTCTTCTTTCTTCAAGTTTAGAAACGTAAAGTTACTATCTATCATTTTCTTATTTCGAAATATAAAATCCTTTTCAAAATTTTGAAACACAAAATTATTATTATTATTATTATTATTATTATTATTATTATTATTATTATTATTATTTTCTCCATAGAGCGCTCAGTGTCGCCTCGACGCTGCGCGGCAATAAAGCCCAAGGAAGAGCGAGGCATACGCCGGGTGCGATCATACCGGCACTAATGCCGGATCCCATCGAACTCCGCGATTAAGCGTGCTTGGCGAGAGTAGTACTAGGATGGGTGACCTCTGGGAAGTCCTCGTGTTGCACCCCTCTTTTGTTTTTTTTCCTTCGCCTTTTTTCCGGCGGTTTCGACCACACGGTTAATAAGCAGGTTTTCCCTTCAAAGCGAGGTTGTATAGTGTTTACAGGTAAAGAAAAGGCCGCATGGGGAAAGATCTGTTAATTCCAGGGCTATTCACAGAGTTGTTATTTTTTCCCCCCTTCTTTTTTGGGGCCCACGGCCGTTCGTTCATTCCGTTACAAAGTGTTTCGGGAATTTATTCCCAAAAATTAAAATCATCTTGTTATTTTCTATTTCAGAAAAATAATGTTACCGCTCTCTTCTTTCTTCAAGTTTAAAACGTAAAGTTCCTATCTATCATTTTCTTATTTCGAAATATAAAATCTTTTTCAAAATTTTCGAAACACAAAATTATTATTATCATTATTATTATTATTATTATTATTATTATTATTATTATTATTTTCTCCATAGAGCGCTCCGTGTCGCCTCGACGCTGCGCGGCATGAGCCTAAAAAGAAGGCGGAGGCATACCGCCGGGTGCGATCATACCGGGCACTAATGCAGGATCCCGTCGACTCCGCGATTAAGCGTGCTTGGCGAGTAGTACTAGGATGGGTGACCTCTGAGGAAGTCCTCGTGTTGCACCCCTCTTTTGTTTTTTTTTCCTTCGCCCGTTTTTCCGGCGGTTTCGACCACACGGTTAATAAGCAGGTTTTCCCTTCAAAGCGAGGCTGTATAGTGTTTACAGGAAAAGAAAAGGCCGCATGGGGAAAGATCTGTTAATTCCAGGGCTATTCGCGAGTTGTTATTTTTTCCCCCCTTCTTTTTTGGGGCCGGCCGTTCGTTCATTCCCGTTACAGCCGTGTTTCCAGAATTTATTCCCAAAAATTAAAATCATACTGTTATTTTACTATTTCCGAAAAATAATGTTACCGCTCTCTTCTTTCTTCAAGTTTCCGAAACGTAAAGTTACTATCTATCATTTTCTTATTTAGAAATATAAAATCCTTTTCAAAATTTTGAAACACAAAATTATTATTATCATTATTATTATTATTATTATTATTATTATTTTTTTTTTCTCCATAAGGCGCTCAGTGTCGCCTCGGCGGCTGCGCGGCAGTGGCCTAAAAAGAAGGACGAGAGGCATACGACGGGTGCGATCATACCGGCACTAATGCCGGATCCCATCGAACTCCGCGGTTAAGCGTCCTTGGTCGAGAGTAGTACTAGGATGGGTGACCTCCTGGGAAGTCCTCGTGTTGCACCCCTCTTTTGTTTTTTTTTTTCCTTCCTTCGTTTTTCTCGACAGTTTCTGACCACACGGTTAATAAGCAGGTTTTCCCTTCAAAGCGAGGCTGTATAGTGTTTACAGGTAAAGAAAAGGCCGCATGGGGAAAGATCTGTTAATTCCAGGGCTATTCACAGAGTTGTTATTTTTTCCCCCCTTCTTTTTGGGGCCCACGGCCGTTCGTTCATTCCCGTTACAACCGTGTTTCCAGAATTTATTCCCAAAAATTAAAATCATACTGTTATTTTACTATTTCCGAAAAATAATGTTACCGCTCTCTTCTTTCTTCAAGTTTCCGAAACGTAAAGTTACTATCTATCATTTTCTTATTTCCGAAATATAAAATCCTTTTCAAAATTTTCGAAACACAAAATTATTATTATCATTATTATTATTATTATTATTATTATTATTATTATTATTTTCTCCATAGAGCGCTCCGTGTCGCCTCGACGCTGCCTTGACGTAGGCCAAAAAAGGAAGAGAGGCATACCTGGCGGGTGCGATCATACCAGCACTAATGCACCGGATCCCATCAGAACTCCGCAGTTAAGCGTGCTTGGGCGAGAGTAGTACTAGGATGGGTGACCTCCTGGGAAGTCCTCGTGTTGCACCCCTCTTTTGTTTTTTTTTTTCCTTCCTTCGTTTTTCCCGACAGTTTCTGACCACACGGTTAATAAGCAGGTTTTCCCTTCAAAGCGAGGCTGTATAGTGTTTACAGGTAAAGAAAAGGCCGCATGGGGAAAGATCTGTTAATTCCAGGGCTATTCACAGAGTTGTTATTTTTTCCCCCCTTCTTTTTGGGGCCCACGGCCGTTCGTTCATTCCCGTTACAACCGTGTTTCCAGAATTTATTCCCAAAAATTAAAATCATACTGTTATTTTACTATTTCAGAAAAATAATGTTACCGCTCTCTTCTTTCTTCAAGTTTAGAAGCTTAAAGTTACTATCTATCATTTTTCTTATTTAGAAATATAAAATCCTTTTCAAAATTTTGAAACACAAAATTATTATTATCATTATTATTATTATTATTATTATTATTATTATTATTATTATTATAATAGTTTTCTCCATAGGCGCTCAATTGTCGCCGCCTGTAGCAGCAGTAAACAAAAGGAAGGACAGAGGCATACGGCGGGTGCGATCATACGGCACTAATGCAGGATCCCATCGAACTCCGCGATTAAGCGTGCTTGGGCGAGAATAGTACTAGGATGGGTGACCTCCTGGGAAGTCCTCGTGTTGCACCCCTCTTTTGTTTTTTTTTTTCCTTCCTTCGTTTTTCCCGACAGTTTCTGACCACACGGTTAATAAGCAGGTTTTCCCTTCAAAGCGAGGCTGTATAGTGTTTACAGGTAAAGAAAAGGCCGCATGGGGAAAGATCTGTTAATTCCAGGGCTATTCACAGAGTTGTTATTTTTTCCCCCCTTCTTTTTGGGGCCCACGGCCGTTCGTTCATTTCCGTTACAACCGTGTTTCCAGAATTTATTCCCAAAAATTAAAATCATACTGTTATTTTACTATTTCCGAAAAATAATGTTACCGCTCTCTTCTTTCTTCAAGTTTAAGCATTAAAGTTACTATCTATCATTTTCATATTTCCGAAATATAAAATCCTTTTCAAAATTTTCGAAACACAAAATTATTATTATCATTATTATTATTATTATTATTATTATTATTATTATTATTATTTTCTCCATAGAGCGCTCCGTGTCGCCTCGGCGGCTAACGTAGCCTAAAAAAGGAAGGCGAAGCGCACGGCGGGTGCGATCATACCGGCACTAATGCCGGATCCCGTCAGAACTCCGCGATTAAGCGTGCTTGGGCGAGTAGTACTAGGATGGGTGACCTCTGGGGAAGTCCTCGTGTTGCTCCCCTCTTTTTTTTTTCTTCCTTCCTTCGTTTTTCCCGGCGGTTTCGACCACACGGTTAATAGCGGGTTTTCCCTTCAAGCGAGTCGTATAGTGTTTTTCGGGTAAAGAAAAGGCCGCATGGGGAAAGATCTGTTAATTCCAGGGCTATTCACAGAGTTGTTATTTTTCCCCCCTTCTTTTTGGGGCCCACGGCCGTTCGTTCATTCCCGTTACAACCGTGTTTCCCGGAATTTATTCCCAAAAATTAAAATCATCTTGTTATTTTTACTATTTCCGAAAAATAATGTTACCGCTCTCTTCTTTCTTCAAGTTTTCGAAACGTAAAGTTACTATCTATCATTTTCTTATTTCCGAAATATAAAATCCTTTTCAAAATTTTCGAAACACAAAATTATTATTATCATTATTATTATTATTATTATTATTATTATTATTATTATTATTTTCTCCATAGAGCGCTCCGTGTCGCCTCGACGCTGCGCGGCAGTGAGCAAAAAAGGAAGGGCGAGAGGCATACGGCGGGTGCGATCATACCGGCACTAATGCAGGATCCCGTCGAACTCCGCAGTTAAGCGTGCTTGGGCGAGAGTAGTACTAGGATGGGTGACCTCCTGGGAAGTCCTCGTGTTGCACCCCTCTTTTGTTTTTTTTTTTCCTTCCTTCGTTTTTCCCGGGAGTTTCGACCACACGGTTAATAGCGGGGTTTTCCCTTCAAAGCGAGTCGTATAGTGTTTACTGAGTAAAGAAAAGGCCGCATGGGGAAAGATACGTTAATTCCCGGGGCTATTCACGAGTTGTTATTTTTTCCCCCCTTCTTTTTTGGGGCCCAGCCGTTCGTTCATTCCGTTACAATTGTGTTTCGAAAATTTATTTGCAAAAATTAAAATCATATTATTATTTTCTTATTTTCGAAAAATAATGTTACCGCTCTCTTCTTTCTTCAAGTTTCCGAAACGTAAAGTTACTATCTATCATTTTCTTATTTCCGAAATATAAAATCCTTTTCAAAATTTTCGAAACACAAAATTATTATTATCATTATTATTATTATTATTATTATTATTATTATTATTATTATTATTTTCTCCATAGAGCGCTCCGTGTCGCCTCGACGCTGCGGCAGTGGCACAAAAAGGAAGGACGGGCATACGGCCGGGTGCGATCATACCAGCACTAATGCGCCGGATCCCATCAGAACTCCGCAGTTAAGCGTGCTTGGGCGAGAGTAGTACTAGGATGGGTGACCTCCTGGGAAGTCCTCGTGTTGCACCCCTCTTTTGTTTTTTTTTTTCCTTCCTTCGTTTTTCCCGACAGTTTCTGACCACACGGTTAATAAGCAGGTTTTCCCTTCAAAGCGAGGCTGTATAGTGTTTACAGGTAAAGAAAAGGCCGCATGGGGAAAGATTTATTAATTCCAGGGCTATTCACAGAGTTGTTATTTTTTCCCCCCTTCTTTTTGGGGCCCCGCCGTTCGTTCATTCCCGTTACATACGTGTTTCGGAATTTATTCCCAAAAATTAAAATCATCTTGTTATTTTTTCTATTTCGAAAAATAATGTTACCGCTCTCTTCTTTCTTCAAGTTTAGAAACGTAAAGTTACTATCTATCATTTTCTTATTTCCGAAATATAAAATCCTTTTCAAAATTTTCGAAACACAAAATTATTATTATCATTATTATTATTATTATTATTATTATTATTATTATTTTCTCCATAGAGCGCTCCGTGTCGCCTCGGCCTTGCGCGGCATTAGGCACTGAAAGGAAGGACGAAGCGCACCGACGGGTGCGATCATACCGGCACTAATGCCGGATCCCGTCGAACTCCGCAGTTAAGCGTGCTTGGGCGAGAGTAGTACTAGGATGGGTGACCTCCTGGGAAGTCCTCGTGTTGCACCCCTCTTTTGTTTTTTTTTTTCCTTCCTTCGTTTTTCCCGACAGTTTCTGACCACACGGTTAATAAGCAGGTTTTCCCTTCAAAGCGAGGCTGTATAGTGTTTACAGGTAAAGAAAAGGCCGCATGGGGAAAGATCTGTTAATTCCGGGGGCTATTCCTCGAGTTGTTATTTTTCCCCCCTTCTTTTTGGGGCCCACGGCGTTCGTTCATTCCGTTACAACGTGTTTCGAATTTATTCCCAAAAATTAAAATCATCTTTGTTATTTTTCTATTTCCGAAAAATAATGTTACCGCTCTCTTCTTTCTTCAAGTTTACGAAACGTAAAGTTACTATCTATCATTTTCTTATTTCGGAAATATAAAATCCTTTTCAAAATTTTAGAAACACAAAATTATTATTATCAATTATTTTTATTATTATTATTATTATTATTATTATTTTCTCCATAGAGCGCTCCGTGTCGCCTCGGCAGTTAGCGCGGCAGTAGGCTAAAAAAGGAAGGGACGAGCATGCAGGGTGCGATCATACCGGCACTAATGCAGGATCCCCATCGAGAACTCCGCGATTAAGCGTGCTTGGCGAGAGTAGTACTAGGATGGGTGACCTCTGGGAAGTCCTCGTGTTGCACCCCTCTTTTTTTTTTTTCCTTCCTTCGTTTTTCCGGCAGTTTCGACCACACGGTTAATAGCGAGTTTTCCCTTCAAAGCGAGGCGTATAGTGTTTTCGAGGTAAAGAAAAAGGCCGCATGGGGAAAGATCCGTTAATTCCCGGGGGCTATTCACGAGTTGTTATTTTTTTCCCCCCTTCTTTTTTGGGGCCCACGGCCGTTCGTTCATTCCCGTTACAAGTGTTTCGAATTTATTCCCAAAAATTAAAATCATCTTTGTTATTTTGCTATTTCCGAAAAATAATGTTACCGCTCTCTTCTTTCTTCAAGTTTAAGCATTAAAGTTACTATCTATCATTTTCTTATTCCGAAATATAAAATCCTTTTCAAAATTTTCGAAACACAAAATTATTATTATCATTATTATTATTATTATTATTATTATTATTATTATTATTATTATTTTCTCCATAGAGCGCTCCGTGTCGCCTCGGCTTATTACGCAGCGTGGCCTGAAAAAGGAAGGACGAGAGGCATACGGCGGGTGCGATCATACCAGCACTAATGCACCGGATCCCATCAGAACTCCGCAGTTAAGCGTGCTTGGGCGAGAGTAGTACTAGGATGGGTGACCTCCTGGGAAGTCCTCGTGTTGCACCCCTCTTTTGTTTTTTTTTTCCTTCCTTCTTTTTCCCGGCGGTTTCGACCACACGGTTAATAAGCAGGTTTTCCCTTCAAAGTGAGGCTGTATAGTGTTTACAGGTAAAGAAAAGGCCGCATGGGGAAAGATACGGTAATTCCGGGGGCTATTCACAGAGTTGTTATTTTTTCCCCCCTTCTTTTTGGGGCCCACGGCCGTTCGTTCATTCCCGTTACAACCGTGTTTCCAGAATTTATTCCCAAAAATTAAAATCATACTGTTATTTTACTATTTCCGAAAAATAATGTTACCGCTCTCTTCTTTCTTCAAGTTTCCGAAACGTAAAGTTACTATCTATCATTTTCTTATTTCCGAAATATAAAATCCTTTTCAAAATTTTCGAAACACAAAATTATTATTATCATTATTATTATTATTATTATTATTATTATTATTATTATTATTATTATTTTCTCCATAGAGCGCTCCGTGTCGCCTCGGCAGGCGCGTGGGCAGCACAAAAAGGAAGACGAGGGCCATACGGCGGGTGCGATCATACCGGCACTAATGCCGGATCCCGTCGAAGCTCCGCAGTTAAGCGTGCTTGGGCGAGAGTAGTACTAGGATGGGTGACCTCCTGGGAAGTCCTCGTGTTGCACCCCTCTTTTGTTTTTTTTTTTCCTTCCTTCGTTTTTCCCGACAGTTTCTCACCACACGGTTAATAAGCAGGTTTTCCCTTCAAGGCGGTGTATAGTGTTTACAGGTAAAGAAAAGGCCGCATGGGGAAAGATCTGTTAATTCCAGGGCTATTCACAGAGTTGTTATTTTTTCCCCCCTTCTTTTTGGGGCCGCGGCCGTTCGTTCATTCCGTTACACGTGTTTCGGAATTTATTCCCAAAAATTAAAATCATACTGTTATTTTACTATTTCCGAAAAATAATGTTACCGCTCTCTTCTTTCTTCAAGTTTCCGAAACGTAAAGTTACTATCTATCATTTTCTTATTTCCGAAATATAAAATCCTTTTTCAAAATTTTCGAAACACAAAATTATTATTATTATTATTATTATTATTATTATTATTATTATTATTATTATTATTTTCTCCATAGAGCGCTCCGTGTCGCCTCGACGCTGCGCGACGTAGGCCTAAAAAGGAAGGACGAGGGCATACGGCGGGTGCGATCATACCGGCACTAATGCACCGGATCCCATCAGAACTCCGCAATTAAGCGTGCTTGGGCGAGAGTAGTACTAGGATGGGTGACCTCCTGGGAAGTCCTCGTGTTGCACCCCTCTTTTGTTTTTTTTTTTCCTTCCTTCGTTTTTCCCGACAGTTTCTGACCACACGGTTAATAAGCAGGTTTTCCCTTCAAAGCGAGGTTGTATAGTGTTTACAGGTAAAGAAAAGGCCGCATGGGGAAAGATCTGTTAATTCCAGGGCTATTCACAGAGTTGTTATTTTTTCCCCCCTTCTTTTTGGGGCCCACGGCCGTTCGTTCATTCCCGTTACAACCGTGTTTCCAGAATTTATTCCCAAAAATTAAAATCATACTGTTATTTTACTATTTCCTAAAAATAATTTATCGCTCTCTTCTTTCTTCAAGTTTCCGAAACGTAAAGTTACTATATATCATTTTCTTATTTCCGAAATATAAAATCCTTTTCAAAATTTTCGAAACACAAAATTATTATTATCATTATTATTATTATTATTATTATTATTATTATTATTATTATTATTATTATTATTATTACTCCATAGGCGCTCCGTGTCGCCTCGGCTGCGCGACAGTAAGCCAAAAGGAAGGGCAGAGGCATACGGCGGGTGCGATCATACCGGCACTAATGCCGGATCCCCATCGAACTCCGCGGTTAAGCGTGCTTGGCGAGAGTAGTACTAGGATGGGTGACCTCCTCGGAAGTCCTCGTGTTGCACCCCTCTTTTGTTTTTTTTTTTTCCTTCCTTCGTTTTTCCCGACAGTTTCTGACCACACGGTTAATAGCGGGGTTTTCCCTTCAAAGCGAGGCTGTATAGTGTTTACAGGTAAAGAAAAGGCCGCATGGGGAAAGATCTGTTAATTCCAGGGCTATTCACAGAGTTGTTATTTTTTCCCCCCTTCTTTTTGGGGCCCACGGCCGTTCGTTCATTCCCGTTACAACCGTGTTTCCAGAATTTATTCCCAAAAATTAAAATCATACTGTTATTTTACTATTTCCGAAAAATAATGTTACCGCTCTCTTCTTTCTTCAAGTTTCCGAAACGTAAAGTTACTATCTATCATTTTCTTATTTCCGAAATATAAAATCCTTTTCAAAATTTTCGAAACACAAAATTATTATTATCATTATTATTATTATTATTATTATTATTATTATTATTATTATTATTATTATTATTTTCTCCATAGAGCGCTCCGTGTCGCCTCGACGCTGCGCGACGTAGGCACAAAAGGAAGGACAGAGGCATACCTGACGGGTGCGATCATACCAGCACTAATGCACCGGATCCCATCAGAACTCCGCAGTTAAGCGTGCTTGGGCGAGAGTAGTACTAGGATGGGTGACCTCCTGGGAAGTCCTCGTGTTGCACCCCTCTTTTGTTTTTTTTTTTCCTTCCTTCGTTTTTCCCGACAGTTTCTGACCACACGGTTAATAAGCAGGTTTTCCCTTCAAAGCGAGGCTGTATAGTGTTTACAGGTAAAGAAAAGGCCGCATGGGGAAAGATCTGTTAATTCCAGGGCTATTCACAGAGTTGTTATTTTTTCCCCCCTTCTTTTTGGGGCCCACGGCCGTTCGTTCATTCCCGTTACAACCGTGTTTCCAGAATTTATTCCCAAAAATTAAA
>JBAMMX010000001.1:11188088-11400588 GCA_037126225.1 Dillenia turbinata | reverse complement strand
ATATGGTTAAGGATAGAGCAAAAATAAAGAGATTTGAAAACCTTCCTAACCATATGATTATTCGAGTAGCAAATGGACAAGATTTGAGAGTAAATCAAGTTGGGGAAGTTGACATTTTTGGAAAACCAACCAAGGCTTTATATGTCCCCAAACTTACCTCAAACCTACTGTCCATTAGCAAGATCACCAAGGATCAAAAGTGTAGAGTTGTTTTTGACCCCAATAATGTCTCTTTTCAGGACCTCAAGTCGAATCAATTGATTGGCAAGGGTTCTAGAAGAGGAGGACTTTATTACTTGGATCAAGAACAAAATACACTTGTAGCTCATGTTAAGGAGGATCAATCTCTTTGGCATGGACGCTTAGGACATCCTAGTGATCGGGCTTTAAAACGTCTATTCTCAACTTTAAATTTTGAGAATAGACATTGTAAAGCTTGTATTTTGGCAAAGGAAACCCGAACAATGTATCCTATTTCAGAAACAATATATGAAAATCCTTTTGATCTAGTTCATTCCGATGTTTGGACTTCACCCATCATGTCCCACTTAGGTTACAAGTACTTCATTACTTTCATTGATCACAAAACAAGGTACACATGGGTTTATCTTTTAAATACCAAAGACCAAGCTCTTGAAGCACTCAAGAGCTATGTGAAATATGCAATCAAATTATACAATGCCAATATAAAAGTCCTAAGGTCAGATCATGGTGGTGAATTTACAAGTCTTAATTTCGAAAATTACCTTAAGGATAATAGCATTATACACCAAATGTCATGTGTTTACACACCCCAACAAAATGGGGTAGCGGAAAGGAAAAATAGACACATCCTTGAAATATCTAGAGCTATGATGTTCTATGCAAACATGCCTAAGAAATTTTGGTGTGATGCGGTTAAAACCGCAGTACATGTGATCAATCTTATGCCCACCGAAGTTTTAAAAGGGCAATCTCCCCTTGAGGTTCTCCTAGGAAAGAAACCAAATATTTCTCACCTTAGGACATTTGGTTGCACATGTTACATTCACATTCCTACGCGCCTAAGGAATAAACTAGAACATAGAGGGAAAAAGTGTGTATTTCTTGGATATGCAGCCTTTGAAAAAGGCTATAGGTGTTATGATCTTACCACTAACCGAACATACACATCAAAAGATGTGATATTTCTAGAAAGTGAGTTCTATTTCGCAGGAAATGAAGATGTAAAGGAAGCTCCAAAGACTGAAATTCCTCCTAGCACTTGGGAATTCCTCATATCGCCTCCTCAAGAAGCCGAACAAACCGAAGGAAACTCCACTTCTGAAACAAGCCATAACTCTCAAGATGATAATTCAGAAGCTTTAGAGGCTGAACAACCAATTGTTTCAAGGGGAGAAAGTGATACAAATGAGGAGAATACAAATGAGGAGGAATCTCTTGAAATCGAGGAGGAACCGGATGAACCACCACCTAAACTAAGAAGATCAACAAGGCTTAGACTTCCTTCATCCGAATGGATCAATCGAAGGGTGTTCTATAACCCTAAGGTAACCTCCCATCCTATTCATGATTATTATACCACCTCACATGTTTCCTTGGACCACCGAGCTTTCTTGAGTAATCTAGATAAAGAAGTGGAACCAACATCATTTGAGGAGGCATCAAAGGATCCAAGATGGAGAAATGCTATGGAGGAGGAACCAGAAGCTTTATCAAAGAATGAGACATGGGAAATCACCTCACTACCAAAAGGGAAGAAAGCCGTAGGATGTAAATGGGTATACAAAATCAAGCACAAAAGCGATGGATCAATTGAGCGATTCAAAACAAGACTAGTAGCCAAAGGATATACTCAAGCATATGGGATTGATTATAAGGAGACCTATGCTCTGGTTGCAAAAATGAACACCATTAGAGTCCTTTTGTCTCTTGCGGTGACTCACGGATGGAGCCTATTTCAAATGGATGTAGCAAATGCTTTTCTCTAAGGAGATCTAGAAGAAGAAGTCTACATGCAAATACCAAAGGGACTTCAATCTCAAGGAGGAAATACATGCAAACTTCATAAGGCAATTTATGGTCTCAAACAATCTCCAAGAGCTTGGTATGCAAAATTAAGTCATACTTGCCTTAGTAATGGATTTCATAAATGCAATAGTGATTCATCTCTATTTATTAGAAGAACTAAGGATCATATCACAATAGTACTAGTTTATGTAGATGACATTATCATCACAGGTAGTAGTGATTTACATCAAATAGACCTAGTTAGAAATTTCTTAAAGTCTAGATTTGAAATTAAAGATCTAGGAAAACTAAAGTATTTTCTAGGAATTGAGTTAGCCTATTGTCCCAATGGGCTAATTCTCTCCCAAAGAAAATATACTCTTGACCTTTTGCAAGAAACAAGAAAGCTTGGAGCAAGACCGACTTGCAGTCCAGTTTCCTCTTCCGGTCCTTTAGCCGATGACAATGATCCTCTATAAGACATTGAAAGATATCAGAGGTTGGTTGGGAGATTTATCTACCTCACCATCACAAGGCCAGACATAGCATATGACGTTAGCTATATAAGTCAATTTATGCACTCTCCAACGAAAGGCCATTGGAGAGCAGCTGAAAAGATCCTTCATTATATCAAAGGATCCCCGGGGCTAGGCATTTGGATGAAGAACAATGGAAGTTCAGACATTGAAGGGTATTGCGACGCTGATTGGGCGGGTGACTCCACAGATAGAAAGTTACCACCGGGTATTGCATGTTTGTAGGAGGCAATTTGGTAGCTTGGAAAAGCAAAACACAACGGGTGTTGAAAAGAAGAACTAATCAAGCTTCTCATCACCTATTTAAAGTCTTCCCAAGCATTCAGCAAGTTCCCTTCCTTTGAGCCCTAAAAATGCCTCAGCCCATGGGCCTCTCCAAGCCCCAAGAAAGGGCTCTTTCCAGCCCATCAAAGGGGGCCCAATTGGGCCCCCAAAGGCTGTTTAAAACAGCCGTTGGAGGCTGCTCCAATGGCTAGAAATTCTAGCCGTTGGACAGCCTCCAACGGCTAGGAAAGAGAGGGCCAATGCCCTCTCTTGTTCTCTCTTATTCTCTCTTGTAATCTCCCCTCCTTTTTTCTCTATAAATAGTCTTCAATGTTCTCAAGCATAGGTATGAACAAAAGTTCAAACTATGAATGTTCTTAGCTCTTCATTTCAATAAAATTCAGAATTTTATTGAAAGTTTCCTTGAGTTCTTTCTTTAATCTTTCAACAGGTTGTATCTAGATCAAGTGCGGAGGCCGAGTATAGGGCCATGGAAGCTAGTGCAAGTGAGATAGTATGATTGAAGGCTCTAGTAGAAGAGCTAGCATTCAAGGTCTCCACTCCAATCAAGCTCCATTGTGACAATCAATCCGCAATTCACATTGCCACCAATCCGGTCTTCTATGAACGCACCAAGCACATAGAAGTTGATTGTCATTTTATTCACCAAAAGGTAGAAGAAAAACTCATTGTGACTCCTCATATCAAAGGAGAAGATCAGCTAGCGGATATCTTCACAAAGGGAGGGACAGCAGCTCACCTACAAGAAATGATGGGAAAGTTGGGTACTATTAATATCTACGCACCCAACTTGAGGGGGAGTGTTGAAAAGTAGAATTGATCAAGCCCAAAGATGAATTGTTTTATGGGTCATGAATTGGCCTGACCCGTGAAATTCGGGCTAAGCCCGAAGGGCCCAGCCTGGGCCAGCAAAAGGGCCCTTTTTAGCCCAGCAAAGGGGGCCCAATTGGGCCCCAACGGCTAGGCAAAACTAGCAGTTGGAGGCTGTCCAATGGCTAGTAATTCTAGCTGTTGGAGACAGCCTCCAACGGCTAGTAGAGAGGAGTCTTAACCCCTCTCTTGTTCTCTCATTTGCTCCCTAATTCTCTCCCTCTTCTTCTTCTATAAATAGGTTTCTATGTATTCAAGCAAATGCATGAACAAAAGTTCAAAGCTATGAATGTTATTTGCTTTCTATTTCAATAAAATCCAGAATTATATTTCAAGATCTCTTGAGTTCTTTTTTTGATCTTTCAACAAGGGATACTCCCTTCGTTGTCTCAAATGGACTCGTCGGCTGTATTTAGTTATTCTAGGCTTTTCTAGGGGACGTCAGCCCATCTAGGAGTGTTCTTTTGATGTGCATTTTCATGAGTGCCTCTGGTTTTCCAACAAGTAATATCTATTGGGATTTGTCTGAAAAAGAGGAATGGGGATGTCCTTCTTTAGGTTAGGGTGACAAAAAGCTATTGGGGGGAGATTGATTCTTTCATTAGGTCAGGACGATAAAGGCCCATTTAGGGAGATATATCCCTTTGTTCGGTTAAGGTAATTGAGGCCTATTCGGGGATATTGATCCCTTTATTTGATCAGGGCGACAGAGGCGTATTTGGGGAGATAGATCCCTTCATTAGGTCATGGCAACAGAGGCCCGTTTGGGGAGATAGATCCCTTCGTTAGGTCAGGGCGACAGAGGCCCGTTCGAGGAGATAGATCCCTTCATTAGGTCAGGTCAGGGCGATAGAGGCCCATTTATGGAGATAGATCTCTTCATTAGGTCAGGGTGACAGTGAGCCCTTCGAAGAGATAGATCCATTCATTAGGTCAGGGCGACAGAGACCCCATTCAGGGAAATAGATCCCTTCGTTCGGTTAAGGTGACTGAGGCCTGTTCGAGGAGATGGATCCCTTCGTTCGATCAGGGCAATAAAGGCTCATTTGAGAAGATAGATCTTTTCGTTAGGTCAGGGCGATAGAGGCTCATTCAGGGAGATAGATCCCCTTATTAGGTCAAGTCGACAGAGGCCCATTCGGGGAGATAGATCCCTTCGTTAGTGTGTTTCGTTCCCATACACAGTTGGAGTTCGATGGAATGCAAATAATAAGGTACATGTGTGTCCATTACCGGATGGAAGAATATCATGGTGATAACATAAGGAATATGTAAGACAATCGAAATGTACCGTGTGACTACTTCAAAGTAGAGACTGAAGGCTCTTGATCACAAGACAATGTCTCAATCCACAGTGGAGTTCTGAATTTGAGTTTCATGTGTTTCATGCTTGGTAGGGCTTCCAGGGCATTCAAACCCAGCCTTCCCAAGATAACATTATAAGGCAAGGGGAGGTTGACCACATTGAACACCGTTATAGCTGTCGCATAGTTGGGCGGCGCTCCCAGTGTGATCAGGAGAGGAATGATCCATTCGGGGTATATCCATTCACTGGAGAGTCCTTTGACTGGGCCTGTGTGGGGTTATAGATGTGCAAGGCCAAAGCCTATTCATTTGAAAACATCCCAATATAGGAGATCACACCCTGCTCCTTGATCGACAAAGACCCTTCGGACTTCGTACGGGCCTATTTTGGCCGTGATAACAATGGGGTCATAGCGATTTGGGTCTACTCCGACTAAGATTTCATTGGTGAAACCGATGATTGGTCGCTTGCCTTTAGCTTCTTTACCAACATGAGTTATTAGCACTTTCAACGAAATAGGGACAGGAACATTAGGTGAATAGAAAATTGGTGTGATCAGGCATTTAGCCTTGCTTCTTTTTAGATTATGTAGGGGTCTGAAGTGTCTAACGGGGGCTGAGGTGTTCGAGAGGTTCGTTCCTTATGAATTTGGAGGATCACTCCGTCCTGACGATTTGCCGGTAGTGGAGCAACTGACCGATCGTTCGGCACGTTCTACCTTGGTAGTGCTTGTCGGTCGGGATTCGGCATGTCTCTCCCTCCTTTACTAATGAACCTTTGTAACCTCCCACTTCTGATGAGGAATTCAAGCTCATCTTTGATCTTTATGTAGTCATCAATCATGTGGCCATAATCGGGATAAAAGTGACAATACTTGGTCCTGTCCTTCTTAGGATTGTCCTCCGTGAGTTGATGAGGCCATCGGATATAAGGTTGGTCTCTGATTTGGAGCACAACTTGATTAGGGGTTTCATTTAAAAGAGTGTAGGCATTGAACCTTTGAGGAGGTGGAGGACATGATCAGTTCCTCTTTGGTGAGAGCTGTTAGGGTGATAGACTATGTTCTCTCCTGGATGATCAGTTTTCCCTTCGATTGAAGGCCTCGGCGTTTTCAACCGCAATGTACTTCTCAGCACGAGAGTTAAACTCTTGAATAGTGGAGGGAGGATTTTTCGTGATTGAAGTTTTCATGCTAGAGGAGTGCAATCCAATGAGCAGTGCCACTAGCGTGATAGAATGGTCCAAGGATGAAACTTTCATCATCTCTATTCTGAACTTCTCCAAGAAGTCCCTCAGGGGTTCATCCTCCCTTTGATGTAATGACAGTAGAGAGGTGGATTTTCTCTTTGCTCCCCTACTTATCACAAAGTGAGCCTCAAATTGCTGCTGGAGTTGAGAGAAAGTTTCATACTCAGCGGTAGGAGTGAATTGAACCATGTTAATGCATTCCCCTTGAGAGTGGTTGCGAAGTGTTGGCACATGGTAGTGTCTATCATATCTCTTGAGATCATTACCATCACGAAGTGTGTCATATGATTGCAGGGGTCAGTCATTCCGTCATATCTTTCCATGGGAGGCAAAAGCACGACACGGGGTATCAATTCCAAAGAGACCTTCGAGTCTGTTGAAAATGAGGAGGAGATGTACATTGTATGTAGCTCGATGCCTCCCATTTACTATGAGCTATTTCACTCCAACTTGGACAACAACAAAGAAGCAATGAATCAACCATCCAAGTCCAAGAAAAAGAAGAAGAAGATTAAGGAGCAAAATGGTGGAAGAGACACACAATTGAGCTTAGTCTCAAACTTAGAATAGAATAGAGCATAGTCTCCAAAAAGTCTCTTTGTATTCTTGAGCTTTGTCTCAACACAAAAATGTCTTGTAATTGATAGTTCATCAATACAATACTTTGAGTTTATTCTCACAAATTCAAGTGTTCTTACTTTGTTGTTCATCAACACATCCAAATACACAAACACCAAGTCTTCTCTTCCTTGCTCAAACATCAAAACCCTAGCTCATCAATCTAGCTTCCGCATTCCAAATTTTAACATGGTATCAGAGCAGGTTTCACTTCCTCTCCTCACTTCTGAAAATTATCCACAATGGGCAGAAATTATGCAAAGGCTCTTGAATTTGTACAATGCATTGGAGCATATCCAAAATGAGCCACTTGATGCATCCAACCCCAATTTTGAGCAATGGAAGAAGAAGGACGATTACATCTTTTTGATGTTACAAAATTCGCTGGACAAAGCTCACCAAACCATGATGGCTGGCTGTCCAAGCTCAAAATCCGTGTGGTCCACTCTTGAAGGGCTGTACGGGAACAAACACAACTTGGGAAGGGTCTTTGAGCTTCAACAACAAATCTCCAAAGTTGAAAGAGGTGGCAAAACCCTACCTCAAGTCTTTGGTGACCTCGAAAGGCTATGGACAGAATTGGAGACATTGAGGCCACTAACAATGGACCTCAATGTTCTACAACAAAGGAGAAATGAAGACAAGACATTTGCCTTGCTCATGTCTCTTGGAGAGCCGTTCAAAGAGGTGCGCCAAGAAATCCTAAGAAAGGAAACTCTATCATCCTATGAGGAGGTTAGAGGAATGATCCAAAGAGCCGAAACCTCTAAGAGGCTTGAGGAAGAAAGCCAACCACAAATGGAGGTCCATGGCTTCAAAGTGACGGTGGAGGAGCAACATGCTGAGAACGTGTGCCCCCATTGCAAAAGAAAAGGCCACACCAAAGAAAGGTGTTGGGACTTGCATCCAAACCTCAAGTCAAACGGAGCTAGGCCGGATCAAAGAAGGAGTGAACTGCCTATTAAAGGTATAAGCTCCAATCCAAATTTAAATGCCTTTAAATATGTGCATTGTCATATTAGAGAAACCCCTTGCATATCTAGAGAAGGATACAAATTTATCATATCATTCATTGATCATCACTCTAGATATACATGGGTATATATGCTTAAAGATTTGGCACAAGCACATAATGCATTTAAAAAGTACTATCATCTAGTTACTAAGGTGTACAATGCATCAATTCACACACTTAGAACGGATGATAGAAATAACATATGCCCAAACTTTGAAAACTTCTTAAACCAAAAGGGTATAACATTAGAAATCATGAGTCATGACAACCTCATTATAAATGAGGAAGATATAAATATGCTTGCATGCACACTTCTAGAAAATGCAAATATGACTCATGAATATTGGTGTGATGCAATTAGCACTGCCTCACACACATACAACCGCATTTCCCAAGAGTCACTTGATGACAAGTCTCCATTGGAGATAATTAGAGGTAGCAAACCAAACCTTTCGCATCTTAGAAGATTTGGGTGTGTTTGCTACATGAATGGAGTGCGATGTATATTCTTAGGATATGGGCCAAGAAAAAATGGATATATTTGCTATGATCCTAAGACTAACACGGCATACATGTCGAAAGATATGAAATTTGCCCAAGATGAAATTTACTTTGCAGAATTAGGTGATAAAGCACCACTGAGTCTGCTTATTGAAGCTCCAATTGAGGAGCTAGGGGGAGCACAACAAACAAATCAAGTGCACATAACATGTAATGCTCAAGTTATTGAGGGGGAGCAAGAAGACAAGGCCAAGAAGAAAAAGAACAAAAAGAAAAAGGCTAAGGAGGCTCAACCAACCAACATCACTTCTGCAAGTCACGGCTCCATGGAAGTCCATTCGCCGGACTTGAGGGGGAGTGTTGAAAATGAGGAGGAGATGTACATTGTATGTAGCTCGATGCCTCCCATTTACTATGAGCTATTTCACTCCAACTTGGACAACAACAAAGAAGCAATGAATCAACCATCCAAGTCCAAGAAGAAGAAGGCTAAAAAGGGTCCAAAGTGATCAAGTAACCAATCTAAGAAGAGCCTTGAAGACTGGTTTAGTGTGCTGTCCAGAAAAGTTCCTAGAACAAGTGTAATTCAAGTCCTCTTCATGAGCAATATTTGGCCTGGTCCTTAAGGGATTCTTAGCCCATCAAATGGGCAAATTAAAGCCCTAAAAAGAGGCCCAAAAAGGGCCCTAAAAAGGGCAAAACGGCTAGTTCAATAGAACTAGCCGTTGTATAACAATCATAAAAATGACTGTTATACAGTGTTTTTGGGGACAGAAATCTGTCCCCTTTGTCCCCCAACGGATCTATTGGCTTTTGTGGTCTTTTTCCCTCCCTTTTACATGTAATACTCTCTATAAATAGAGAGCAAAATGGTGGAAGAGACACACAATTGAGCTTAGTCTCAAACTTAGAATAGAATAGAGCATAGTCTCCAAAAAGTCTCTTTGTATTCTTGAGCTTTGTCTCAACACAAAAATGTCTTGTAATTGATAGTTCATCAATACAATACTTTGAGTTTATTCTCACAAATTCAAGTGTTCTTACTTTGTTGTTCATCAACACATCCAAATACACAAACACCAAGTCTTCTCTTCCTTGCTCAAACATCAAAACCCTAGCTCACCAATCTAGCTTCCGCATTCCAAATTTTAACAGAGTCGAAAGATAAAGCATTAGTAAAGTAGAGGGGGCATGGTTTTCTCGAACATTGGCTCATTTAAGTTCATCGACAACAAGTTACTCAACTTGTCTTTTTAAGTCTTTGGGGTTATGGTGGGAAGTCACCGAGGGATCGTAGTTGAGTAATGGCATTCATCATCAAGGACGTTCATGCCTAGACCCTCCTGAAGAAGACTGGTCCTCGGGCCTCGCAGCATGACTAAGGCCTTTTAATTGCTTACTCATATCCTGAATCTTGGACTCTAGTCTATTTATTTGGGGTTGACTAACTTGTTCTTGGGGTTTTGGCATAGAAGCCAGACTGGGCATTACTGAGGCCCAGGTTGTGGGACCTGCTCCGAGTAAGGGGTTAATCATGAGTAGGAGGATTGTCAATAGAGCGAGTGGGCGCCACAAGAAGGGCCATGTTAGTGGGGGTAGCGGTATGGCTATCCATGATGAATGCGGCCTTTGATGCAGTTCTGGTTCTTCATTTTGGAGGCATATCGGTCTGGTAATCCTGAAAACTCGACAAAGATTTTCTAATCTGTTTCCCACAGATGGCACCAATCTGTTGGAGGTGGCTCTTGGCTCCACAAATTTGGCTCCTTGTGACCCAAACAGATACTTAATGAAGAGGCTTAAAACCTGTAAAAGACCGTCGGAGGGTGCTCCGATGAGGGAGGTTTCGACGCTCAAGTCAGAAAAAATGATTTTTTAAAGGATAAACAAATAGAGAGGAAGGGAGGACAGATCTCCCTATGACTTTTTGTATTCTGTGTCCAGTCCAGAGAACTTATCTGGCTTGATATATCAAGAGCTTTTATATGATGTCTCTCTAGAGTCGTATGATCTCGGGGCATCATAACCCTAGTCGCCTTATGAGGTGATCCGAGGATTCTGTATCCTTAGAGTCAAAAATTTAAAGTTGTTATCATTTAGGAAATTGGATTATATGAGGAGATTCTTTCCCTTATCGATTAGATCCTTAAGGGTTTCCTTCCTTATCTGGGAGATACGTTTCGTGCTAAAATAGGAAGCTCAGTCAATGGTGGGGTTCAATTGAGTGTTACTCTTCAGAGGTTGAGGTGTTCGGTTCCTTAGGTATTCGGTAATCATTGGTTGAAAGAGAGTGAGCGAGTGACAATCGTTCGGTCTTACTGAATGCACTTGTAGATTGAATCGTATAAACCTTATTGAGGGCCAGCCAAACAATGAGTAGGATACCATGGAGTTAGACTCCTTCAGAGGGTTGGGGCAATGGAGACTCGATCATGGAGATAGATCCCAATGGTAGAGCGGGGCAACATAGCCTATTTGTGCTTAAGCATATTGAATATATTGAATCATGGGTCTTATGCCGACTATTGAACATGCTCCGTACTATGTGCTGAGCGTTTTGAAGAGGGTCCCATCAGATACCCATGCTAAATTGCTAATATAATGATAAAAATCAAAAACTATTTTCCTATTTAATAGAAAAAAGAAAAAATCCTAATTCTTTTATCTTTCAATTAACGCCATCAAACTACAAAATGATTCAATTTAAATTTAGATTAACCTATAAGATAGTTAAAAAAAAAAAGAATATATCAACATGTAACATAAAGACACATTGGGCTTGTTTTACATGCAAGCATCAGTGAAAAAACTTGGAAAAAGAAGCACAATAATGTTATCGTCATCATCTAATCTCATGCAAACTATTTAGATCCATATACCATAAGAATTCTAAATAGAATAAAGAGTAAGCAAAATGTTAAATATAATAATAGAAGCAGATAAAAAAATATAACACGAACACATAACATGATAATGAAAAGAAAAAGAGAAAAGTTTAGCTGTAAACCTAGGATGCACACATGATCTGAGATCAATTCTCTCTTTGAACTGAACTTGTCCATTTACTTTACTCAAGTGACCACAAGCATCTTGGCTAAACCTCTTCAAATGAATGGTAAAGATTGGTGGAGCATTATTAATATGCATCCTTTTTGTTGCATCCCTCTTTACCTTCACATTTTTTGAATCTTGTTCCCCTTTATTTTCTTCTGATTCATAATTGTCTCCTGACATTTGAAGACTTGCCTTAGCCGCATTGATGTTCATGTTATTAGGCTTATCAACACCACCCAAATCACCAACACGATTGCTGAGAGTCGCTTGGCTACAAGTCCTGATAACTTTGGACATGTGCTGGTCAAATATTCATCATCTTCTTCTTGGGAAACATCTTGTCACAGTTCATCTGGTTGATCAATTCTAAGTTTTGCATTCCCTAGATGGAGGTGTCTAGTTCTCCATTAACTGAAACCAAATTATCACAAGAAGTGTTGACGTCCAAATCACTTTTTAATTTGTCATCTCTTGGATTCTATGTCTCCATATTACAAGAAAAATGCTAGTTAGAAGCCACTATATGATTTTGGTCTTCTGTAATACCCCCATTAATTCGAATCATAGATATTGCTTTAGCAAGCAATTCGTTTGCTTTCGTCCTTTGATCTTGTGAAGTTTTGAGCAGCTTTCACAATGCTAAGTATGTTCATCAGAAAGAAGCTCTGGTTTTCTGAATAAAGCCAAATAACTCTCTACAGAAACTGGGGATTTTATATTATCCACTCCATCTGCACCGGATCCACTGTTGTTTCCAACAAGGAAACCACTTTCTGTAATTTCATTATCATGAAAATTGTTCCTGCAGGGCTAACAAACATCTCATGCTCATTAAATAAGATACGAAACCCATCAAAACCCAACACATCTTCCTCTCAACAAACAGCTGACAAGGAGGATTCACTCTCCTGTCTCATTATCTTCCCCACAGTAGCATTATCTTCTTTGTCATGAACTAATAGAACTTCAGAACTTTAATTTTGTAATGACTCATCCCGAGTATTCCTAGAAGATGGAGCTAATTTCAAATTCAACCCCTCCTGAATGTAGAAAGTTGATTCAATCTAGTTAGTTTGCTGAAGTCAAAAGATAATGCTGTATTCTCCCCTATTTTTTTTGTTAGATTTATTTTACTGTACAGAAGCATGGAAAATAAAATTATTTCACAAAAAAATGAATGGATCGGAATTTTAGGGATTATGCCTCAATGTGTAGGTCTCCAAAAATTGTGAACTGCGAAAACCATCGGACAAATTGTATGGTCGGGGTGATGAGCATGTAAGACAAACCACCACCATAATACCACTATATCTTAACCACAATCCGATGATCTAAAATAACAAAAGAAAATTTTCTACTCAAAGATTTCTCAATCCCTCGTTATTTTTTCTCTAGAAAAATATGCGCATTTAACTATCTCTCTCTTTTCGACAAGTATTTTTCTTTGGTTAAATCACATATCAATTGTTCACTCACACAAGCACATAAGGAGAGATTTTCACATATATGGGAGTTGTGGGAAGTTAGGAGATAATGGGGGTTATCCCATTATCCTAAATTTAAATAAAATTAATTTGAATTATCTCCCCAATAACCAAAATTGCCCCTACATGGGCATATTAACTAATATCTCCTACTTGCATATGAGGCACTTTACGTCTGTCACAAGATCACAACTCTGCGATCTTTCACATCATCCTACTAGATTTTCATACAATGTTGGGTGTTGTACCACCGGTGAGTACATCTGCAAGTAAAGACTTTTCAATGCACCTATTAGGATGATCGAAATATCACCATTAGTACAAAAGAGCATGCTATATACCAAACTCAATTCATTACATTCATCAAGCCACTTTCCTCAATGAATGTGATCTTCAATCATTGCTCGACTGTGTATTCACTATTATATTTGAATCCCAACATGAATAAACATAACAGATCGATCGGTAAATACAACACAACACAACAATATAATGTCGATTGGTCTTCCTTTTTCTAACTATAATCAATTCATCTCAATTCAGTTGTTTTCCTAAACTTACCTTGCAAACCTCACTATCTTTCAAACCGTTGGTAAGTATACTAAAGTAGTATACATAAAACCAAGATTTCAAGAAATAGCTGAAAGTGATAAGGATACTATTGGGCCCATCCAATGGGCTCGAGCTCACATAGTAGGCACGTGGATCAAAATCATATAATTGTCTCAAATAATAGCTCTGACTATCCCATGGCCAATTTATTACACGTGGTATGAAACACGTGTCATATTATTATTCTCTATTTCTCAAAAAAGGCATATGTTAGATTTCTTTAACACTGTGTAGGTTTGAGATTCAGTCTACATATAAAATATTATCCAAAGATCTTAAAAAGAGTTCCTCAAAGATGATACCACTAGATACATGTGATATCTGAGATCTCAAACCTGACTACCTATAGGTTGATGAAATTTAAAGATAGCAAGCTAAGAATGAAGAAATAAACTTCAAGAATTTTATTGAGAGATCAAAGAGAGTTTACATGCAATGAAGACATGTTTTTCATACCCATTAAGCACAACCACCTACCCTATTTATAGAGAATGAGAAAGGGAGGTAAAGAAGGAGAGAAATGAGAGAGAGGAGAGGGCATTGCCCTCTCCTAGCAGCTGGCCCCAACGGCTAGTGAGAACTAGCCGTTGGGCAGTCCCCAAACGGCTAGTTCTCTACTAGCCGTTGGGGCTGTTGCCCCCACTTTGAGTGGGCTGGGCTGGGCCAATTAAGGCCCAGCTGCTGAGGTTTGGATGGCCCATATTGGGCCCTACAAATGGGATTACAAATGGGCTTAGAGAAGGTCCTTTACATGGGCTAAATTTAGACCTCCTTAGAATCATTTTGAAAACTCCTAGTTAGGGCATCTTGAAGGGAGTGCTAATGAGCTCAATTATGCCTCATTTCAACACTCCCCCTCAAGTGGGGTGTGTATGTATCTATAACGCCCAACTTGACCATATTTTTGTGAATGTGATTGGCGGTCCCCGGTTTGGTGAAGATGTCGGCTACTTGATCATCACTTCTTGTGAAGCTTGGAGTGATGAGCTTTTCGTCAAACTTTTGTCTCACAAAGTGACAATCCACCTCAATGTGCTTTGTTCTCTCATGAAAAACCGGATTTGAGGCTATGTGAATTGCCGATTGATTGTCATAATGGAGTTGGATTGGAGTAGGAACGGAGAACCCTAATTCTTCAATTAGAGCCTTTAGCCAGACTATTTCACTTGATGCGGCCGCCATGGCTCTATATTCAGCTTCGGCACTTAATCTTGATACCACATGTTGTTTCTTGCTTTTCCAAGCTACTAAATTTCCTCCAACAAACATGCAATACCCTGTGGTTGATCGTCTATCCTCTGAGTCTCCGGCCCAATCCGCATCACAATACCCTATGATTTGTGAGTCATTGTTCCTTTTCATCCAAATTCCCATGCCCGATGTGCCCTTTAGGTAGTGAAGGATTCTTTCGGTAGCTCTCCAATGCTTCCTTTTGGGCTTGTGCATATGTTGGCTAACTTGACTCACGGCAAAGGAGATGTCTGGTCTTGTTATAGTGAGGTAGATCAATTTCCCTACGAGCCTTTGATATCTTGGTTCATCCTCATAATCTTCATCATCATCGTTGAGACCACTAGAGGAGCCAATGGGACTACAAGCGGGCTTGGCACCTAACTTCCCGGTTTCCTGCAAGAGATCAAGCACATACTTCCTTTGTGATAGAACAAGCCCATTTGGACAATAGGCAAGTTCTATCCCTAAGAAGTACTTTAGTTTCCCTAAGTCCTTAATATCAAATTTTGTTTGTAAGAAACTTCTCACTTGGTTGATTAAGTCTAAATCATTACCGGTTATGATTATATCATCTACATAAACTAACACTATAATGATTTTTCCATCTAGTTTCTTAATGAAGAGAGAAGTATCACTATTGCATTTTTTGAAATCATGATCAAAAAGAGTTGAGCTAAGTTTGGCATACCAAGCTCTTGGAGATTGTTTGAGACCGTAGATTGCTTTCCTAAGTTTGCAAACTTTGTTGAGTTGGTGAGAAAAGCCCGGCGGAGTCTCCATGTACACTTCTTCTTCTAGATCACCTTGAAGAAAAGCATTGGCTACGTCCATTTGAAACATTGGCCAAGAGTGATTGATTGCAAGGGACATCAAGACTCGAATTGTGTTTATCTTGGCCACCGGAGCATAAGTTTCCTTGTAGTCTACTCCATAAGCTTGAGTGAAGCCCTTAGCTACTAATCTAGCTTTGTGTCTATCAATGCTTCCATCGCTTTTGTGCTTGATCTTATAGACCCATTTGCATCCTACCGCCCTTTTTCCTTTAGGAAGAGATGATAACTCCCAGGTTCCGTTTCTTTCTAAGGCTTCTAGCTCATCTTTCATGGCTTGAATCCATTGGGGATGTTGTTTTGCCTCTTCAAAGTTTCTAGGCTCTTGATGAAGGTCTAAATTCTTGATGAATTTTTGATGGCTACAAGACATGTTAGCAATCGAATAATATTGGGAAATGGGATGAGATGTCACCTTTGAGTTATAGAACACTCTTTTGTTGATCCATTCCGAAGGAGGGAGCCTAAGCCTTGTTGATCTTCGAAGAGGAGGGGGAGGCGGCTCCTCAATACTTTGTTCTTCTTCCTCCATAACTTGCCCTTGATCTAAGTTGTCTCCCCCTTCCTCTTGGACAGATTCATGATCAGAATGAGATGAGGTTGGTTCTTCTTGAGTTGGATCATTTTCAGCTTGGATTGGTTGTTCTCCTTCTTCATTTTGATGGGAAGGTTCTTTGATTGAGGGAAGAACTATATTCCATTGGTCTTGAGCTCCTCTTTCCTTTGATTGCTCTTGATCATCTTTTCCTGCAAAATAAGGTTCTCTTTTTACAAATATCACATCCTTGGATGTGTATAGCTTTTTGGTTAGAGGATCATAACATTTATATCATTTTTCAAATGTAGAGTATCCTAGAAATACACATTTTCTCCCCCTTTCATCTAGTTTATTTCTAAAGTTTTCTGGTACATGCACATAACAAATGCACCCAAAAACTCTTAAGTGTGAGATATTAGGTTTTCTTCCTAGGAGTAGTTCTAAGGGGGATTTTCCTTCTAATACTTGAGAGGGCATAAGGTTTATAAGGTGGGCAGAGGTTTTAATGGCTTCACTCCAAAACTTTTTAGGTACATTGGAGTGAAACATCATAGCCCTAGCCGTTTCTAGTAAATGTCTATTTTTTCTTTCGGCAACTCCATTTTGTTGAGGAGTGTACACACAAGATTTTTGATGAATAATTTCTTTTTCTTCTAGAAAATTTTCAAGTGCATGGCTAGTGTATTCCCCCCCATGATCCGATCTAAGGATTTTGATGTTTGCATTGAATTGCTTGGTTACATATCTATAATAGCTCTTAAGTGCCTCAAATACTTCATATTTGGCTACTAATAAGTACACCCAAGTGTATCTAGTTTTGTGGTCAATGAAGGTTACAAAGTATTTGAAGCCATTATGAGATTCTATGGGTGAAGTCCACACATCGGTATGAATGAGTTCAAAGGCATTTTCATATATTGTGTTTGAGATTGGATAATACACTCTAGTTTGTTTTCCAAGAATACAAGCATTGCAATGCCTATTTTCTACCTTTTGACTTGGAAATAGGCGTTTCAAAGCTAAATCTCCCGGGTGACCTAGACGAGCATGCCATATAGAGGATACTTGACTTTGAACTCCAAAAGCTTGATTTTCTTGATCTAAGAAATATAGGTTGTTTCTTCTAGACCCCTTGCCAATCAAGTGATTCGTTTTGAGATCCTGAAAAATAACTTGGTTAGGATCAAAAGTGGCTTTGCAATTATGGTCTTTTGCCAACGGCTAGGAGAGGGCATTGCCCTCTCCTCTCTCTAATTCTCTCCTCTCATATCTTCTCTTGGCCTCTTCTATAAATATGGTTTGTAGTTGCCCTTAATGAGCATGAAAAATGTATTCAAACTCATGTATTTTCTCTCCAAATTATCAATAAACACTTGAGGTTTTTTATCCATTGTTCTATGCTTGCTCATTTAGATATTTAACATGGTATCAGAGCAGGCCAATATTCCTTCTTCTTCCGGTCTTGGAGACCCACCACCACAAATTAGCACTTCAATGTTCACATCCATTCTTTTGGATTCATCAAACTACAATTCATGGCAAGACACCATCAAGAGGTCTCTAAACTTCTTCAATCTTGAAAATCATATATTTGAAGATCCTCTTGATGTTGCTGATCCATCCTTCAAAGCTTGGAAAAAGAGAGATGATCAAGTGGTGGTGCTCTTACAAATGTCTCTCGATAAGTCCCACAAAGCAATGGTCACTTGCATTCCAAATGCTAAAACTTTGTGGGACCAAATGCATGCTCTCTATGCTTAAGAAACCAACACGGGCAGAATTTTTGAGCTAAAGAAGAAAATCTTCAACATTCAAAAAGGAGGAAAGACCCTACCCGAATTCTTTGGGGAATATAGGGATCTTTGGAATGAGCTTAATGTTTTGAGGCCTCCAACCTCAAATCTCAAAACTCTTCTTCAAAGGAATGATGAAGACATGACTTTTGGTCTTCTAATGGGACTAGGAGAAGAATTTGCTTCTATTCGCCAAGAAATTCTTAGGATGAAGCTATTTCCTTCATTCCAAGAGGTCTAATTCATGGTTCAAAGAACTGAAACTAGCATGAAGCTTGAGGAATCATCCAAACCCAAAATCGAAGCTCAAGCATTCAAATCCATCCAAGAGGAGTTTCCGTCCAATAAAGTCCAGAACTTTGGAAAAAGAAACTTTTGCTTTCATTGCAAAAAGCCGGGCCATAGGAAAGACAAATGTTGGCATCTCCATCCTCACCTACGGCCTAAAAGCTACAAAAGAGAAGGAGAATCAATGGCAAGTGCTCAAAACGTCTCCCAAGTTGCTGCCCTTGAAACCAAAATGGAGGAAATGCAAAAAGATATGAAAAGGCTTATTGGACAGATTACTCTCCATTCTGGTAACCTTCTAAACTCATCTAATTCTAGTCCATGGCTTATTGATTCCGGTTGTGACAATCATATGGTCAAAGATAAAAGCAAAGTTAGGAAATTTTTTCCACTTACTAATCATAAAATTGTCAAAGTTGCTAATGGTGATAAATTAAAAGTTGATCATTTAGGAGAAATTGAATTGCTTGGCATGAAAACTAAAGCTTTGTATGTACCCAAATTTGATTCTAACCTTCTGTCCATTGGAAAAATAACCAAAGAACAAAATTGCAAAGCTACATTTGATCCTAATAAAGTTATTTTTCAGGACCTCAAAACGAATCTCTTGATTGGCAAGGGATCTAGGAGGCACAATCTATACTACTTGGATCAAGAAAACCAAGCTTTTGCTGCCCAAAGTCAAATGCATTCTTTATGGCATGCTCGCCTAGGTCATCTTGGAGACTTTAGCTTTGAAACGCCTATTTCCAAATTTAGAAATAGAAAATAGGCATTGCAAAGCTTGTGTACTTGGAAAACAAACTAGAGTGTATTATCCTATTTCAAATACTATATATGAGAATGCATTTGAACTTGTTCATTCTGATGTTTGGACTTCACCCATAGTATCTCACAATGGTTTTAAATACTTTGTGACATTTATAGATCACAAAACTAGATACACTTGGGTTTATCTATTGGCAGCCAAATCTGAGGTCTTTGAAGCTCTTAAAAGCTATTATAGATATGTGACCAAGCAATTCAATGCCAACATCAAAATCATTAGGACTGATCATGGGGGGGAGTATACTAGTCATGCATTTGAAAAATTCTTAGAAGAAAAGGAGATCATGCACCAAAAATCATGTGTCTACACTCCACAACAAAATGGAGTTGCCGAAAGGAAAAATAGGCACTTATTAGAAACAACTAGGGCCATGATGTTCCATTCTGTTGAAAAGAAGGATAACTTAACCCATCCTCATCACCAACCAAGTGCATCTACTTAGAAGCCCAAAGGTCCAAGATCTAGTTCTCTCCTAGAAGCCCAGAAATCAGCTTGCATTGTCCAATAGCATGGCTGTCTTGGGCAGCCTAAACCAGCCCAAAATACATTCAAAAATAGCCCAAAGAAGCCCAAAAGCATGGAGAAACGTCCAGGAATCAAAACCAAAAAGTTAGGGGCAGTTTGGGCAGTTTATATTTCAACAGTCTAAAAACTAGCTGTTGGAATTTCTTGGGGTTTGAGCTCCAACGGGAATAGTGTCTTTCAAGCTCTATCTACTGGCTATTTTTTCCTTTTCTCTATAAATAGAGCCCCATTGTATCACCCAAAACTATGATTCAAAGCTCTCAAGCACCAATGTATTCTCTCATTGTTTTTCAATAAAACCAGAATTTATTTCACACTTTCTTTGTTTTTAGACTTTGATATTTCAACATGGTATCAGAGCATACTTCGATCCCTTCCTCTTCAAGGTTGGGTGACCCTCCACCTTCCATCAACATAACCCAATTCCAAAATATTTCCTCCATTCAATTAAAAGGAGGAAATTACTATCAATGGGCTAGTGTGATGAGAAGGGCTCTAAATCTTCACAATCTAGAGGGTCACATTCTAGATGAGCCACTTGAAGACTCTGATCCAACCTTTAGAGAGTGGAAGAAAAGGGACGATCATGTATTCTTTCTACTTCTCAACTCCATTGATGAAACTCACAAGGCCATGGTGACGTGTGCTCCAATTGCCAAAGTAATATGGGACACAATGTTCTCACTCTATGGTCAAGAGTCCAACCTTGGAAGAATCTTTGAACTCAAAAAGCAAATTGCAACCATCAAGAAAGAAGGAAAGACACTTCCTCAATATTTTGGAGTTCTCACCGACATGTGGAACGAGCTATTGACTCTTCGGCCAGACTCCATCGATCTAAAGATCATTCAAAAAAGAAGGGAGGAAGACAAAATCTTCTCTTTGCTCATGGGGCTAGATGAGTCATACACACATCTCCAGGCAAGAAATACTTCGAATGAAGGAATTTCCTTCATTTGGAGAGGTTCAAAATATGATTCAACGTGCCGAGATTAGCATGCGGATTGAGGAAAGCTCAAAACAAAGGATGGAAGTTCATGGCTTTGTGGCTGCCCAAGAAGAACTCATGGCTGCCAAGGTGCTTCAAATGCCCAAAAGAGATGTATGCTCTCATTGCAAGAAGAAGGGTCATACAAAAGACAAATGTTGGCACTTGCATCCACACTTGAGGCCAAAATCATTCAAGCCGAGAGATCAAAATGCTGCCTTCATTCCTTCAAACTCCGGCCCTCATGCCATGGCCCAACAAGCTGTCACACAAACATCCTCTATAGCCGAGATAGCAGCCCTCAAAGCCACTCTTGAAGATGCAACAAAAAGGCTGCAACAACTCACCCCTTTGCTGGTACAATTCAAAAACCCCCTATTCATTTAAATTCTGAAAATTTTCTCATTGATTCGGGCACCGATCATCATATGGTTAGGGATAAATCAAAAATCAAACGTTTTAAAAAACTCTCTAACCATAAGATAGTTCGGGTGGCAAATGGGCAAGGTTTGAAAGTAAGCCATATTGGGGAAATTAATATTTTTGGAAAAACAACTGATGCTTTATATGTTCCCCAACTTACTTCAAACTTGCTGTCCATAGTAAGAATCACTAAGGATCAAGAATGTAGAGTTGTTTTTGATCCAAATTCTGTCTCTTTTCAGGACCTCAAGTCGAATCAATTGATTGGCAAGGGTGCTAGAAGAGGAGACCTCTACTTTTTGGATCAAGAACAATGTGCATTCACAGCTCGCGTCAAGGAAGACTCATCTCTTTGGCATGGGCGATTAGGGCATCCTAGTGATCGAGCTTTAAAACGTCTATTTCCAACTTTAAATTTTGAGAATAGACATTGTAAAGCTTGTATTTTGGCAAAAGAAACCCGAACAATGTACCCAAGTTCTGAAACAATATATGAAAATGCATTTGATTTAGTACATTCTGATGTTTGGACTTCTCCTATCTTCTCACACTTAGGATACAAATACTTCATTACTTTCATTGACCATAAGACTAGATACATTTGGATTTACCTTTTGAACAGCAAGGACCAAGCTCTTGAAGCTCTCAAGAGCTATGTAAAATATGTGACCAAATTTTATAATGCCAACATAAAGGTCCTTAGATCAGATCATGGGGGCGAGTACACAAGTCACAACTTTGAGAACTTTCTCAAAGATCATAGCATTATTCATCAAATGTCTTGTGTTTATACACCCCAACAAAATGGGGTAGCCGAGAGGAAAAATAGGCACATTTTGGAAACCGCTAGAGCCATGATGTTCTACGCAAACGTACCTAAAAGGTTTTGGTGTGATACGGTCAAAACGGCTGTCCATGTTATAAATCTAATGCCTTCTGAAATATTAAAGGGCATGTCTCCTCTAGAAATGCTTTTAGAAAGGAAACCTAAGATAACACACCTTAGGACATTTGGCTGTGTGTGTTATATTCATATACCATCTCATATGAGGGATAAGTTAGATCACAAGGGTAGAAAATGCCTATTCCTAGGTTATGCTTCTTTTGAAAAAGGGTATAGGTGTTATGATCCAAGTACTAACCGAACATACACATCTAAGGATGTGATATTTTTAGAGGAAGAATTCTTTTTTGCAGAAGAAGAAACACCCAAAGCATCAAGCAAAGAATATTCTCATAGTACATGGGATTTCCTGCTCCCTTCATATCAACCATCTCCATCGATTGAAGAAGGCACCTCCCAAGAGACTAATGATCACTCTCAAAGTATTGAAGAAGGATCTAACTCCATAGAAGAGGAGGCAGCTCACACTTCAGGGGGAGAACAAGAAACAAAAGAAGAAGAGCCTTCAGAACAAGTTGTGGGTGAATCCGTTGAGCCCGATGAGCCACCTCCCCAACTTAGGCGATCCACGAGACTTAGGGTCCCTCCATCGGAATGGATTAATCGAAGGGTTTATTATAATTCAAAGGTAACATCACATCCCATTTCAGATTACTATACTACCTCACACGTTTCTTTGAGCCACCAAGCCTTCTTGAGTGGTATAGATAAAGAACAGGAGCCTAGGACATTCAATGAAGCATCTAGAGATCCAAGATGGAGAAAGGCAATGAAGGAGGAACTAGATGCTCTATCCAAGAATGGCACTTGGGAAATCACCTCTCTTCCCAAAGGAAAGAGAGCCGTAGGTTGCAAGTGGGTATATAAAATCAAGTACAAAAGTGATGGGTCGATAGAGAGGTTCAAAGCAAGGCTTGTGGCGAAGGGATTTACACAAACTTATGGGATAGATTACAAGGAAACCTATGCTCCCGTCGCCAAAATGAATACAATTAGAGTTTTGATGTCTCTTGCGGTGAACCATGGATGGAGCATGTTTCAAATGGATGTAGCAAATGCATTTCTTCAGGGAGACCTCGAAGAAGAAGTGTACATGCAACTTCCTCAAGGGCTCCAACAACAAGGAGAAAACGTGTGCAAACTACGCAAGGCTATCTATGGGCTGAAGCAATCTCAAGAGCATGGTATGTAAAATTAAGTCATGCTTTCCTTAGTAGTGGATTTGTTAAATGCCATAGCGACTCATCTGTTTTTATTAGAAAGAATAATGATAAAGTAGTAATAGCCTTAGTTTATGTAGATGATATCATCATTACAGGAAATGACATTCATTTAATAGATATAGTTAGAAATTTTTTGAGTTCTAGGTTTGAGATTAAAGATTTAGGAAGACTAAAGTATTTCCTAGGAATTGAGTTAGCCTATTGTAATAATGGGCTAGTTCTATCCCAAAGGAAATATGCTCTTGATCTTTTGCAGGAAACAGGGAAGCTCGGGGGAAAGCCGGCTTGTAGCCCTGTTGTCACCATTGGACCTTTAGTAGATGATGAGGAGCTATTTGAGGACATAGAGAGATATCAGAGGCTTGTAGGACGGCTAATCTACCTCACCATCACTAGGCCAACATGGCCTTCGCCGTGAGCCAAATTAGTCAACATATGCATTCTCCAAAGAAAGGTCATTGGAGAGTAGTTAAGCGCATCCTTCACTACATCAAGAAATCTCCCGGACTAGGTATTTGGATGAAGAACAATGGAAGCTCCCAAATTGAAGGCTTTTGCGATGCAGATTGGGCAAGCGATTCAAAGGATAGGAGATCAACCACCGGTTACTGCATGTTCGTAGGAGGTAACTTGGTAGCGTGGAAGAGCAAAAAACAGCATGTGGTGTCAAGATCGAGTGCGGAGGCTGAGTATAGGGCAATGGCATCAGCGGCTAGTGAGATCGTATGGTTAAAGGCCCTAGTAGAAGAATTAGGGTTCAATGTTTCTACACCAATCAACTTGCATTGTGACAATCAATCGGCTATTCATATTGCATCAAATCCGGTCTTCCATGAAAGGACCAAACACATAGAAGTTGATTGTCACTTCATTCGACAAAAGGTGGAAGAAAAGCTTATAGCCACTCCCCACATCAAAGGAAAAGAGCAATTGGCGGATATCTTCACAAAAGGGGGAACCGCAATACATCTTCAAGAAATCATGAACAAGTTGGGCACTATCGACATCTACGCACCCAACTTGAGGGGGAGTGTTGAAAAGAAGGATAACTTAACCCATCCTCATCACCAACCAAGTGCATCTACTTAGAAGCCCAAAGGTCCAAGATCTAGTTCTCTCCTAGAAGCCCAAAAATCAGCTTGCATTGTCCAATAGCATGGCTGTCTTGGGCAGCCTAAACCAGCCCAAAATACATTCAAAAATAGCCCAAAGAAGCCCAAAAGCATGGAGAAACGTCCAGGAATCAAAACCAAAAAGTTAGGGGCAGTTTGGGCAGTTTATATTTCAACAGTCTAAAAACTAGCTGTTGGAATTTCTTGGGGTTTGAGCTCCAACGGGAATAGTGTCTTTCAAGCTCTATCTACTGGCTATTTTTTCCTTTTCTCTATAAATAGAGCCCCATTGTATCACCCAAAACTATGATTCAAAGCTCTCAAGCACCAATGTATTCTCTCATTGTTTTTCAATAAAACCAGAATTTATTTCACACTTTCTTTGTTTTTAGACTTTGATATTTCAACACATTCTAATGTGCCAAAAATTTATTGGAGTGAGGCAATAAAAACTGCTGCCCATATTATTAATCTTATGCCCACTCAAGTCCTAGGAGGAAAATCTCCCTTAGAACTACTCCTAGGAAGGAAACCCAATATCTCTCATTTAAGAGTCTTTGGGTGCATTTGCTATGTGCATGTACCGGAAAATTTTAGGAACAAACTAGATGAGAGAGGAAGAAAATGTGTATTCTTAGGATATTCAACATTTGAAAAAGGTTATAGATGCTATGATCCTCTAACCAAAAAACTATACACATCCAAGGATGTGATATTTGTGGAAAAAGAACCTTATTTTTCAGGAAAAGATGATCAAGATCAAGCTGAAAAGGAAGGAACTCAAGATCTATGGAATATCATTCTCCCATCCATCAACCACTCCTCTCACCCAAATAATCATGAAGAATCTGCTCCAAATAATCATGAAGTACTGGTTCAAGAAGACTCTTCACCTTCTCATTCGGATCATGAGGAACATGGGGATGATGATTCAAATCAAGAACCGGTTCTAGAGCAAGAAGAACAAGCTATTCATGAGCAGCCTCCCACTCTTCGTAGATCGACAAGGCTTAGGCTTCCTCCTTCCGAATGGATCAATAAAAGGGTTTTTTACAACACTAAAGTAACTTCTTATCCTATCTCGAAATATTATTCAGTTGCTAATACATCTTGCAGCCATCAAAGATTCATTCAGAACATAGATCTTCATGAAGAACCAAGATCCTTTGAAGAAGCTAAGAACCAACCTCAATGGGTGCAAGCTATGAAGGATGAGTTGGAAGCATTAGCTAAAAATGGAACATGGGAGATAGCATCACTTCCAAAAGGGAAAAGAGCAGTAGGATGCAAATGGATTTACAAAATCAAGCACAAAAGCGATGGAAGTCTTGATAAATACAAGGCAAGACTAGTTGCCAAAGGTTTCACTCAAGCCTATGGAGTGGACTACAAGGAAACATATGCTCCCGTGGCAAAGATGAATACCATTCGTGTGCTCTTATCCCCCCGCGCTAACTACTCCTTACCTTTATTTCAAATGGATGTTGCAAATGCCTTTCTTCAAGGGGACTTAGAAGAAGAAGTATATATGGAGGTTCCTCCGGGCTTTTCTCATCAAGACAACAAAGTTTGCAAATTAAAGAAAGCAATTTATGGACTCAAACAATCTCCAAGAGCTTGGTATGCTAAACTCAGCTCTACTCTTCTTGATCATAACTTTAAGAAATGCTCTAGTGATTCATCTCTTTTTATTAAGAAATTAGGAGATAAATTCATCATAGTCTTAGTATATGTAGATGATATCATCTTAACCGGAAATGATTTAGACTTAATCAATCAAGTTAGGAAATTTCTCCAAACAAAGTTTGATATTAAGGATTTAGGGAAACTAAAGTACTTTCTAGGGATAGAACTTGCCTATTCTCCAAATGGGTTTGTTCTATCACAAAGAAAGTATGTGCTTGATCTTTTGCAGGAAACTGGCAAGCTAGGTGCAAAGCCTGCATGTAGTCCGATCAGCACCTCTTATGGTCTCAAAGACGATGACAGAGAATTTGAGGACGAACAAAGATACCAAAGGCTTGTAGGAAGATTAATCTATCTCACCATAACAAGGCCCGATATCTCATTTGCTGTGGGGCAAGTAAGCCAACATATGCACAAACCAAAATGGAAGCATTGGAGAGCCACCGAACGGATTCTTCACTACCTAAAAGGCACACCCGGCATGGGAATTGTCATGAGGAACAATTGCAGCTCTCAAATCATAGGATATTGTGATGCAGATTGGGCCGGGAATTCAGAAGATAGAAGATCAACTACTGGCTATTGCATGTTTGTTGGAGGGAATCTAGTAGCTTGGAAAAGCAAAAAACAACATGTAGTCTCAAGATCAAGCGCCGAAGCGGAGTATAGAGCAATGGCAGCCGCTACTAGTGAGATCGTGTGGCTAAAGGCTCTAATAGAAGAATTAGGGTTCTTTGTGTCAACTCCAATTCAACTCCATTGTGACAATCAATCAGCGATTCACATTGCCTCAAACCCGGTCTTTCATGAAAGAACAAAGCATATTGAGGTAGATTGCCACTTTGTGAGGCAAAAGATAGAAGAGAAGCTCATCTCTCCAAGTTTCACAAGAAGTGATCACCAAATAGCCGACATCTTCACCAAGCCGGAAACCGCCAATCACATACAAAGAAATATGGGCAAGTTGGGTGTCATAGATATATACACACCCAACTTGAGGGGGAGTGTTGAAATGAAGCTTAATTAAGCCATTTAGCTCTTCCTCCAACATGCTCTAATTAGAAGTCTTAAATGAGCTCCTAAAAGGGGTCATTGTTTAAGCCCATTTGCAAGCCTCTCTAAAGCCCAAAGAAGACCCATCCTAGTGCAACCAGCTGGGCCCAAATGAGCCCAGCCCAGCCCTCTCCAAGAGGGCCCCCAACCTCCCAAACGGCTAGTGAAGTTCTAGCCGTTGTGAGGCTGCCCAACGGCTAGTTCTCACTAGCCGTTGGGTGCCAACGGCTAGGAGAGGGCATTGCCCTCTCCTCTCTCTAATTCTCTCCTCTCATATCTTCTCTTGGCCTCTTCTATAAATATGGTTTGTAGTTGCCCTTAATGAGCATGAAAAATGTATTCAAACTCATGTATTTTCTCTCCAAATTATCAATAAACACTTGAGGTTTTTTATCCATTGTTCTATGCTTGCTCATTTAGATATTTAACATCATTGCTTCCTCGAATGAATTCAATGCTGCCAAAGCCAATCAAATTCGAAGGAGAAATGAAATATGCTCTCATTGCAACAAGAGGGGTCACTCAAAAGACAAATGCTGGGAATTGCATCCTCATTTAAAGCCTAAAGTATTCAAGCAAAGAGATCAGCAAGGAGCTTCAAATGCATACTATTCTGGACAGCAACCTTCTGCCCAATTCGTGAAGGTCCAAGCTCCATCAATGGCTGAGTTTGCTGCTCTCCAAACACAATTAAATGAAGTTACAAAGAGGCTTCAACAAATGGCTCCATCATCCGGTAAGAAACAAGAACTTTTCTCATATTTAAATTCTGAAAAATTTCTCATTGATTCGGGAACCGAATGTCATATGGTTAAGGATAAAGCAAAAATAAAAAGGTTTGAAAACCTTCCTAACCATATGGTTGTTCGTGTTGCAAATGGACAAGATTTGAGAGTAAAACAAGTTGGGGAAGTTGACATTTTTGGAAAACCCACAAAAGCTTTATATGTTCCCAAACTTACCTCAAACCTACTGTCCATTAGTAAGATCACCATGGATCAAAAGTGTAGAGTTGTTTTTGACCCCAATAATGTCTCTTTTCAGGACCTCAAGTCGAATCAATTGATTGGCAAGGGTTCTAGAAGAGGAGGACTTTATTACTTGGATCAAGAACAAAGTGCACTTGTAGCTCACATCAAGGAGGATCACTCTCTTTGGCATGGACGCTTAGGACATCCTAGTGATCGAGCTTTAAAACGTCTATTCCCAACCTTGAATTTTGAGAATAGACATTGTAAAGCTTGTATTTTGGCTAAAGAAACCCGAACAATGTATCCCATTTCAGAAACAATTTATGAAAATCCTTTTGATTTGGTTCATTCGGATGTTTGGACATCTCCTATCATGTCACACTTAGGTTACAAATACTTCATTACCTTCATTGATCATAAAACTAGATACACATGGGTGTACCTTTTAAACACCAAAGACCAAGCTCTTGAAGCTCTCAAGAGCTATGTGAAGTATGTGACCAAACTATACAATGCAAATATAAAAGTCCTTAGGTCAGATCATGGGGGTGAATTTACTAGCCTCAATTTTGAAAATTACCTTAAGGAAAATAGCATTATACATCAAATGTCATGTGTTTACACACCCCAACAAAATGGGGTAGCTGAGAGAAAGAATAGGCACATACTTGAAACATCTAGGGCAATGATGTTTTATGCAAACATGCCAAAAAAATTCTGGTGTGATGCGGTTAAAACTGCGGTTCATGTTATAAACCTAATGCCCACTGAAATTTTAAAAGGGCAATCCCCTCTAGAGGTCCTTCTAGGGAGAAAACCTAAAATCTCTCACCTTAGGACATTTGGTTGCACATGCTACATTCATATTCCAGCACACTTAAGAAACAAGTTAGAACATAGAGGAAGAAAGTGTGTGTTTCTTGGATACGCAGCCTTTGAAAAAGGGTATAGATGCTATGATCCTATTACTAACCGAACATACACATCTAAAGATGTGATATTCTTGGAAAATGAGGTTTATTTTGCAGGAAATGAAGAAACTAAGGAAATGCAAAAAATTGAAATTCCTCCTAGCTCTTGGGACTTTCTCATAGCTCCTCCTCAAAGAGCTGAACAAGCCGAGGGAAACTCCTCTTCAGATACAAACCACAACTCTCAAAATGAAAATTCAGAAGCTTTAGAAGCTGAACAACCAACTACTTTAGGGGGAGAAAGTGATACAAATGAGGAAGTTACAAATGAAGAAGAATCCCTTGAAATAGAAGAGGAACCGGATCAACCTCCACCTCAACTAAGGAGATCAACTAGGCTTAGGCTTCCTCCATCCGAATGGATCAACCGAAGAGTGTTCTATAACTCTAGGGTAACCTCTCATCCTATTTGTGATTACTATAACACCTCTCATGTTTCCTTGGACCACCAAGCTTTCTTGAGTAACTTAGATAAAGAAGTGGAACCAACATCATTTGAGCAAGCATCAAGAGATCCAAGATGGAAAAAGGCAATGGAAGAAGAATTAGAAGCTTTATCAAAAAATGGAACGTGGGAAATCACTACTCTACCTAAAGGGAAGAAGACCGTAGGGTGTAAGTGGGTTTACAAAATCAAGCACAAAATTGATGGATCGATTGATAGGTTCAAAGCAAGGCTGGTGGCAAAAGGATATACTCAAGCCTATGGGATTGATTACAAAGAGACCTATGCTCCTGTTGCAAAAATGAACACTATTAGAGTCCTCTTGTCCCTTGCGGTGAATCATGGATGGAGCCTATTCCAAATGGATGTAGCCAATGCTTTTCTTCAAGGAGATCTAGAAGAAGAAGTCTACATGCAAATACCAAAGGGTCTTCATTCACAAAGAGGAAATGCATGCAAACTTCATAAGGCAATTTATGGTCTCAAGCAATCTCCAAGAGCCTGGTACGCAAAGTTAAGCCATGCTTTCCTTAGTAATGGATTTCATAAATGCAATAGTGATTCATCTCTCTTTGTTAGAAGGACTAACGATCATATCACAATTGCATTAGTATATGTAGATGACATTATCATAACGGCTAGTGATTTGCATCAAATAGACCTTGTTAGGAACTTTTTAAAATCTAGATTTGAAATTAAAGATCTAGGGAAACTAAAGTATTTTCTAGGCATTGAGTTAGCCTATTGTCCCAATGGGCTAATTCTCTCCCAAAGAAAATATGCTCTTGATCTTTTGCAGGAAACGGGAAAACTTGGAGCAAGACCAGTTTGCGGCCACTTCCTGGTCCCTTAACCGATGACAATGATCCTCTAGAAGACATTGAAAGATACCAGAGGCTAGTTGGCAAACTTATCTATCTCACCATCACAAGACCAGACATAGCATATGCAATGAGTTATATAAGTCAGTTCATGCACTCCCCAACAAAAGGTCATTGGAGAGCAGCGGAGAGGATTCTTCATTACATCAAAGGATCTCCCGGGCTAGGAATTTGGATGAAGAATAATGGGAATGCAGACATTGAAGGGTATTGTGATGCTGATTGGGCAGGGGATCCCATCGATAGAAAGTCTACCACTGGATATTGCATGTTTGTTGGAGGAAACTTGGTAGCTTGGAAGAGCAAAAAACAACGGGTTGTATCTAGATCAAGTGCAGAGGCCGAGTATAGAGCTATGGCAGCGGGAGCCAGTGAGATTGTATGGCTAAAGGCATTGATAGAAGAACTAGGGTTTGCAGTCACCACTCCTATCAAGCTTCATTGTGATAATCAATCCGCAATTCACATTGCCACTAACCCAGTTTTTCATGAACGAACCAAGCACATAGAGGTTGATTGTCATTTTATTCGGCAAAAGGTAGAAGAAAAACTCATTGTCACTCCTCACATCAAAGGAGAAGATCAACTTGCGGACATCTTCACAAAGGGAGGGACGGCAGCCCACCTACAAGAAATGATGAGCAAGTTGGGTACTATCAACATCTACGCACCCAACTTGAGGGGGAGTGTTGAAAAGAAGAACTAATCAAGCTTCTCATCACAAGTTTAAAGTCTTCCAAAGCATTCAGCAAGTTGTCTTCCATTGGACCTCTAAATTTGCTTCAGCCCTTGGGCCTCTTTGAGCCCATAGAAGGGCCCATTCCAACCCATCAAAGGGGGCCCAATTGGGCCCCCATTAGGCTGTTTAAAACAGCCGTTGGAGGCTGCTCCAACGGCTAGAAATTCTAGCCGTTGGACAGCCTCCAACGGCTAGAATAAGAGAGGGCCAATGCCCTCTCTTATTCTCACTAGTTCTCTCTTATTCTCCTTGTAATCTCTCCCTCCTTGTTTCTCTATAAATAGTCTTCATTGTTCTCTATCATAAGTATGAACAAAAGTTCAAACTATGAATGTTCTTAGCTCTTTATTTCAATAAAATCCAGATTTTTATTTCAAGGCTCTTTGAGTTCACACTTTGATCTTTCAACACTGCTGAGGTTTGGATGGCCCATATTGGGCCCTACAAATGGGATTACAAATGGGCTTAGAGAAGGTCCTTTACATGGGCTAAATTTAGACCTCCTTAGAATCATTTTGAAAACTCCTAGTTTGGGCATCTTGAAGGGAGTGCTAATGAGCTCAATTATGCCTCATTTCAACATAGGTAACATAGACATGGGTATGTCGATGTCGGTCATATCGCATATGATCTCATCTTGAACACAAATAAGCATGACTTATGTTCTAGTAGGGCTACTCTCAAAGCCTCTTACAGTTAGAAACCATCTCATTCCCGCTCACTTAAAGCTAGAGGTGATAACTCATGTGCAAGAATTGATCCCTCCTACTTGACATATCTTTTTTATCACGTCATATCTCAAAAATATATGACAATGAATAAGTGCAATAAATAAATCAGTTCAAAATATAGCTGAATAATGCACATATGTCATATATAATAATAAGTATCAAAACATCAATGTAGTACATAATGAGAAATGTCAAAATATATGTAAACCTAAAGACTCTCTGTCTTACAAAGGAATCTCTCGTAATAGGTATGGTAAAGGGGCCAGCCACCACATTATGTGTAGAAATGTATTTAATCATCATTTTACCCTTCCTGATGATTATGTCATCCACAAAATTATATCTGATATCAACGTGTTTGGTCCTGCTATGATATTTAGGATCCTGAGTATAGGCAATAGCAGCCTAATTAACATAATAAATCATCACTAACCACCCACTATCTCCCACATGTTGAAATTTAAAGATAGCAAGCTAAGAATGAAGAAATAAACTTCAAGAATTTTATTGAGAAATTAAAGAGAGTTTACATGCAATGAAGACATGTTTTTCATACCTTTCAAAGGAACATATATGCTCTATTTATAGAGAACAAGAAGAGAGGGAAAGAGTTGAGAAAAGAGAGGAAGGAGAGGGCATTGTGCCCTCTCCATTCTAGCCGTTGGGGCTGTCCCCAACGGCTATATTTTACTTAGCCGTTGGGGGCCTTTTGGGCCCCCATTTGCTGGCCCGGCTGGGCCCGAAGGGCCCAGCCCGAAGTGTGCGGGCAAGGCCCATTTAGGGCCCAATATGGAAAACTAAAGGGGATTACAAATATGACAAAGGAGAAGGAAAATTCTGCTTAGTTTAGGACTATACATTTAGACTTCATTCCCTTAAGATATAAACCCTAATTATCCTCTATTTCAACACTCCCCCTCAAGTTAGGTGTGTATGTATCTATAACACCCAACTTGACCATATTTTTATGTATGTGATTGGCGGTTCCCGGTTTGGTGAAGATATCCGCCACTTGATCATCACTTCGTGTAAAACTTGGAGTGATGAGTTTTTCTTCAAACTTTTGTCTCACAAAGTGACAATCCACCTCAATGTGCTTTGTTCTTTCATGAAAAACCAGATTTGAGGCTATGTGAATTGCCGATTGATTGTCACAATGGAGGAGGATTGGAGTAGGAACGGAGAACCCTAGTTCTTCAATTAGAGCCTTTAACCAAACTATTTCACTTGATGCGGCAGCCATGGCTCTATATTCGGCTTCGGCACTTGATCTTGACACCACATGTTGTTTTTTGCTTTTCCAAGATACTAGATTTCCTCCAACAAACATGCAATATCCTGTGGTTGATCGTCTATCTTCTGAGTCTCCGGCCCAATCCGCATCACAATATCCTACGACTTGTGAGTTGTTGTTCTTCTTCATCCAAACTCCCATGCCGGGTGTGCCCTTTAGATAATGGAGGATTCTTTCGGTGGCTCTCCAATGCTTTCTTTTGGGCTTGTGCATATGTTGGCTAACTTGACTCACAGCAAAGGAGATGTCCGGTTTCGTTATGGTGAGGTAGATCAATTTCCCTATGAGCCTTTGATATCTTGGTTCATCCTCATAATCTTCATCATCATCATTGAGACCACAAGAGTGATAAATTTGTAAGTAAGCAAGCTAAGAACAATGAATAAGAACTTCAAGAACTTTGTTGATGATTTAAAGAGAGAATACAAGAGATTGTAGGCATTTTTTTCATACCCATTAAACACAACCACCTACCCTATTTATAGAGAAGGAGAAAGGGAGGTAAGAGAGGAGAAAATGAGAGAGAGGAGAGGGCATTGCCCTCTCCTAGCAGATCCCCCAACGGCTAGTAAGAACTAGCCGTTGGGGGGTCCCCAAACGGCTAGTTCTTTACTAGCCGTTGGGGGCTTTTGCCCCCATCTTGCAGCTGGGCCAGGCTGGGCCAATTTGAGGCCCAGCTGCTGAGATATGGATGGCCCAAGTTGGGCCTTACAATGATGTTAAAAGGGGTTTCATTTGGGCCTACTTAGAATCACATTTTAAGGCTCCTAGTTAGGGTATTTTGGAGGAAGTACTAAAGAGCTTAATTATTCCTCATTTCAACACTCCCCCTCAAGTTGGGTGTATATATATCTATGACACCCAACTTGCCCATATTCTTGAGAATGTGCTTTGCGGTTCCTGGCTTGGTGAAGATGTCGGCTAATTGGTGATCACTCCTTGTGAAACTTGGAGAGATGAGCTTATCTTCAATCTTTTGTCTTACAAAGTGGCAATCTACCTCGATATGCTTTGTTCTTTCATGAAAAACCGGATTTGAGGCTATGTGAATTGCCGATTGATTGTCACAATGGAGATGAATCGGAGTAGAGACAGAGAACCCTAATTCTTCTATTAGAGTCTTTAGCCACATGATCTCACTAGTAGCGGTTGTCATTGCTCTATACTCCGCTTCGGCGCTTGATCTTGAGACTACATGTTTTTTTTGCTTTTTCCATGCTACTAGGTTCCCTCCTACAAACATGCAATAACCAGTAGTTGATCTTCTATCTTCCGAATCCCCGGCCCAATCCGCATCACAATACCCTATGATTTGTGAGCTGCAATTGTTCTTCATGACAATTCCCATGCCGGGTGTTCCTTTTAGGTAGTGAAGAATCCTTTCGGTGGCTCTCCAATGCTTCCATTTTGGCTTGTGCATATGTTGGCTAACTTGTTCCACAGCAAATGAGATATCGGGCCTTGTTATAGTGAGATAGATTAATCTTCCTACAAGCCTTTGGTATCTTTGTTCATCTTCAAACTCTATGTCATCATCTTGAAGGCCACAAGAGGTGCTGATCGGACTACATGCGGGCTTGGCACCTAGCTTACCGGTTTCCTGCAAAAGATCAAGCACATACTTTCTTTGTGATAGAGCAAACCCATTTGGAGAATAGGCAAGCTCTATCCCTAGAAAGTACTTTAGTTTCCCTAAATCCTTAATATCAAATTTTGTTTGGAGAAATTTCCTAACTTGATTGATTAAGTCTAAATCGTTCCCAGTTAAGATGATATCATCTACATATACAAGGTTATGATGAATTTATTTCCTGATTTCTTAACAAAAAGAGATGAGTCACTAGAGCATTTCTTAAAGTTATGATCAAGAAGTGTAGAGCTTAGTTTAGCATACCAGGCTCTTGGAGATTGCTTGAGCCCATAGATTGCTTTCTTTAATTTGCAAACTTTGTTGTCTTGATGAGAAAAGCCCGGAGGAACCTCCATATATACTTCTTCTTCTAAGTCCCCTTGAAGGAAGGCATTTGCAACATCCATTTGAAATAAAGGTAAGGAGAAGTTGGCAGCAAGAGATAAGAGCACACGAATGGTATTCATTTTTGCTACGGGAGCATATGTTTCCTTGTAGTCCACTCCATAAGCTTGAGTGAAACCTTTGGCAACTAATCTTGCCTTGTATTTATCAAGACTCCCATCGCTTTTGTGCTTGATTTTGTAAACCCATTTGCATCCTACAGCTTTTTTCCCTTTTGGAAGAGATGCTATTTCCCATGTTCCATTTTTGGCTAAAGCTTCCAACTCATCCTTCATAGCTTGCACCCACTGAGGTGTTGAAATTTGTAGTGCGGAAGCTTTGGTGGTTGAGCTAGGGTTTTCGTATTTGAGCAATGAAAAGAAAGTTTTGTATTTATGAGTTTGTAATCGTTGATGAAACAACAATAAAGAAGAGAGCTTCAATATATGAGAATAAACTCAATATATTGCTTTGATGATTATCAAAGTTACATAACAACAATATTGAGACAATGCTCAAAGAATACAATTTGTGTTTGAGAGACTTTTGCTCTAATTTTTCTACAAGGAGACTAAGCTCCAAAAGTGTGTTTCAAGGAGAGAAAATGAGCCTTATTTATAATGAAAGAAGGCCAATTAACCAGTAGAGAGAAGGGCTGGCCGTTGGACATCAAAACCATTTGCATCCTACAGCTTTTTTCCCTTTTGGAAGAGATGCTATTTCCCATGTTCCATTTTTGGCTAAAGCTTCCAACTCATCCTTCATAGCTTGCACCCACTGAGGTGTTGAAATTTGTAGTGCGGAAGCTTTGGTGGTTGAGCTAGGGTTTTGGTATTTGAGCAATGAAAAGAAAGTTTTGTATTTATGAGTTTGTAATCGTTGATGAAACAACAATAAAGAAGAGAGCTTCAATATATGAGAATAAACTCAATATATTGCTTTGATGATTATCAAAGTTACATAACAACAATATTGAGACAATGCTCAAAGAATACAATTTGTGTTTGAGAGACTTTTGCTCTAATTTTTCTACAAGGAGACTAAGCTCCAAAAGTGTGTTTCAAGGAGAGAAAATGAGCCTTATTTATAATGAAAGAAGGCCAATTAACCAGTAGAGAGAAGGGCTGGCCGTTGGACATCAAAACCAAGAAATTCCAACAGCTAGAAAAACTAGCTGTTGGAATATGAACTGCCCATTCTGCCCTTGGCTGATTGGGCTGACTTGCTGGGCTTTTTTCCACACTTTTGGGCTGCAAATTCTTACTCCTATTTAACCAAAATATGGCTCATGATTTAGCCTTAATTGCTTTCCTTTTGCTGAACCAAATGCTACCTCAAAGTGGGCTTGAACTTGGCTTGAATTGAGCCTAGTTCTGGGAACATTTCTGGACAGCATCATAGACCAATCTTCAAGGCTCCTTTTAGGCCAGCTATGCAGCTTACTTAGACATCATTTAGTGGTTCTTTCGATGGTCTTCAAGTCTTACTTGAGTGAGTCGAAGATGGGCTACTTTCTAGGCCCATTTGGGCAGAATGTTTGGCAAACATTCTGCCTTAACCTACTGCCCATATTTGGGCCGTGGGTTTGGGCTATGAGATGGCTCAATTCTTGCCCTTTTTAGCCTTCTTTTTCTTGGACTTGGATAGTTGATTCATTGCTCCTTTGTTGTTGTCCAAATTGGAGTGAAATAGCTCATAGTAAATGGGAGGCATAGAGCTACACACAATGTATATCTCCTCCTCATTTTTAACATGAGGTTGGTTCTTAGCTTCTTCAAACGATCTTGGTTCTCCATGAAGGTCTATGTTTTGAATGAATCTTTGATGGCTGCAAGAAGTATTAGCAATTGAGTAATATTTTGAAACGGGATGAGAAGTTACTTTGGAGTTATAGAAAACTCTTTTGTTGATCCATTCAGAGGGAGGAAGCCTAAGCCTTGTTGATCTACGAAGAGGAGGAGGAGGTAGTATAACTTGTTCTTCTTGTTCTAGAGCTGGTTCTTGATCTAAGTCATTATTTCCTTGTTCTTGCGTTGATTCATGATCCGAATGAGAGGGTGAAGGATTTTCGTGAACTGCTGCTTCATGTTCATTTGAGGCAAGTTCTTCATCAATATTTGGGTGAGAGGAGTTGTTGATGGATGGGAGAATGATGTTCTATAGATCTTGAGTTCCTTCTTTTTCAGCTTGATCTTGATCATCTTTACCTGAAAAATAAGGTTCTTTTTCTACAAATATCACATCCTTGGATGTGTATAGTTTTTTGGTTAGAGGATCATAGCATTTATAACCTTTCTCAAATGTTGAGTATCCTAAGAATACACATTTTCTTCCTCTCTCATTTAGTTTGTTTCTAAAGTTTTCCGGTACATGCACATAACAAATGCACCCAAAGACTCTTAAATGAGAGATGTTGGGTTTCCTTCCTAGGAGTAGTTCTAAAGGAGATTTTCCTCCTAGAACTTGAGTGGGCATAAGATTAAAAACATGGGCAGCAGTTTTTATTGCCTCACTCCAATAAATTTTTGGCACATTCGAATGGAACATCATGGCCCTAGCCGTTTCTAACAAGTGCCTATTTTTCCTTTCGGCAACTCCATTTTGTTGTGGAGTGTAGACACATGATTTTTGGTGCATGATCTCCTTTTCTTCTAAGAAGTTTTCAAATGCATGACTAGTATACTCCCCCCATGATCAGACCTAATAATTTTGATGTTGGCATTGAATTGTTTGGTCACATATCTATAATAGCTTTTTGTTGAAAAGAAGAACTAATCAAGCTTCTCATCACAAATTTAAAGTCTTCCCAAGCATTCAGCAAGTTGTCTTCCATTGGACCTCTAAAATTGCCTCAGCCCATGGGCCTCTTTGAGCCCAAGAAAGGGCCCATTCCAACCCATCAAAGGGGGCCCAATTGGGCCCCCCTTAGGCTGTTTAAAACAGCCGTTGGAGGCTGCTCCAACGGCTAGAAATTCTAGCCGTTGGACAGCCTCCAACGGCTAGAATAGAGAGGGCCAATGCCCTCTCTTATTCTCTCTTGTTCTCTCTTATTCTCACTTGTAATCTCTCCCTCCTTGTTTCTCTATAAATAGTCTTCAATGCTCTCTAACATAGGTATGAACAAAAGTTCAAACTATGAATGTTCTTAGCTCTTTATTTCAATAAAATCCAGAATTTTATTTCAAGGCTCTTTGAGTTCACACTTTGATCTTTCAACATGGTATCAGAGCAATCGATCCCATCCTCTTCTAGGTTGGGTGACCCTCCTCCATCCATAAATATTACCCAAATGCAAAATTTATCCTCCATCCAATTGAAAGGAGGAAACTACTATCAATGGGCAAATGTGATGAAGAGGGCACTCAATCTCAACAATCTAGAGAATCATGTTCTTGATGATCCACTTGAAGAAGCTGATCCATCATTCCGAGAATGGAAAAAAAGAGATGATCATGTCTTCATTCTTCTTCTGAATTCTCTAGATGAAACTCACAAGGCGATGGTGTCGTGTGCTCCAAATGCAAAACTTTTATGGGAAGAAATGTTCTCTCTCTATGGTTTGGAATCCAACCTTGGGAGAATTTTTGAGCTTAAGAGACAAATTGCTTCCATCAAAAAGGAAGGCAAATCTCTTCCTCAATATTTTGGGGAGTATACAGATGCTTGGAATGAGCTAACAACTCTTCGACCAGATTCTATAGATCTCAAAGTTCTTAGAAAGAGAAGAGAGGAAGATAAGATATTTGGTCTTCTCATGGGCTTGGATGATTCATATTCTCATCTAAGGCAAGAAATCCTTCGAATGAAGGAATTTCCATCATTTGGAGAAGTCCAAAATATGATCCAAAGGACTGAAGTAAGCATTAGATTGGAAGAAAGCTCCATTGGAAGCTCAAGCTTTCATTGCTTCCTCGAATGAATTCAATGCTGCCAAAGCCAATCAAATTCGAAGGAGAAATGAAATATGCTCTCATTGTAACAAGAGGGGTCACTCAAAAGACAAATGCTGGGAATAGCATCCTCATTTAAAGCCTAAAGTACTCAAGCAAAGAGATCAGCAAGGAGCTTCAAATACATACTATTCTGGACAGCAACCTTCTGCCCAATTCGTGAAGATCCAAGCTCCATCAATGGCTGAGTTTGCTGCTCTCCAAACACAATTAAATGAAGTTACAAAGAGGCTTCAACAAATGGCTCCATCATCGGGTAAGAAACAAGAACTTTTCTCATATTTAAATTCTGAAAAATTTCTCATTGATTCGGGAACCGAATGTCATATGGTTAAGGATAAAGCAAAAATAAAAAAGTTTGAAAACCTTCCTAATCATATGATTGTTCGTGTTGCAAATGGACAAGATTTGAGAGTAAAACAAGTTGGGGAAGTTGACATTTTTGGAAAACCTACAAAAGCTTTATATGTTCCCAAACTTACCTCAAACCTACTGTCCATTAGCAAGATCACCAAGGATCAAAAGTGTAGAGTTGTTTTTGACCCCAATAATGTCTCTTTTCAAGACCTCAAGTCGAATCAATTGATTGGCAAGGGTTCTAGAAGAGGAGGACTTTATTACTTGGATCAAGAACAAAGTGCACTTGTAGCTCACATCAAGGAGGATCAATCTCTTTGGCATGGACGCTTAGGACATCCTAGTGATCGAGCTTTAAAACGTCTATTCCCAATCTTGAATTTTGAGAATAGACATTGTAAAGCTTGTATTTTGGCTAAAGAAACCCGAACAATGTATCCCATTTCAGAAACAATTTATGAAAATCCTTTTGACTTGGTTCATTCGGATGTTTGGACATCTCCTATCATGTCACACTTAGGTTACAAATACTTCATTACCTTCATTGATCATAAAACTAGATACACATGGGTGTACCTTTTAAACACCAAAGACCAAGCTCTTGAAGCTCTCAAGAGCTATGTGAGGTATGTGACCAAACTATACAATGCAAATATAAAAGTCCTTAGGTCAGATCATGGGGGTGAATTTACAAGCCTCAATTTTGAAAACTACCTTAAGGAAAATAGCATTATGCATCAAATGTCATGTGTTTACACACCCCAACAAAATGGGGTAGCTGAGAGAAAGAATAGGCACATACTTGAAACATCTAGGGCAATGATGTTTTATGCAAACATGCCAAAAAAATTCTGGTGTGATGCGGTTAAAACCGCGGTTCATGTTATAAACCTCATGCCCACTGAAATTTTAAAAGGGCAATCCCCTCTAGAGGTTCTTCTAGGGAGAAAACCTAAAATCTCTCACCTTAGGACATTTGGTTGCACATGCTACATTCATATTCCAGCACACTTAAGAAACAAGTTAGAACATAGAGGAAGAAAGTGTGTATTTCTTGGATATGCAGCCTTTGAAAAAGGGTATAGATGCTATGATCCTATTACTAACCGAACATACACATCTAAAGATGTGATATTCTTGGAAAATGAGGTTTATTTTGCAGGAAATGAAGAAACTAAGGAAATGCAAAAAATTGAAATTCCTCCTAGCTCTTGGGACTTTCTCATAGCTCCCTCTCAAAGAGCTGAACAAACCGAAGGAAACTCCTCTTCAGATGCAAGCCACAACTCTCAAAATGAAAATTCAGAAGCTTTAGAAGCTGAACAACCAACTACTTTAGGGGGAGAAAGTGATACAAATGAGGAAGTTACAAATGAAGAAGAATCCCTTGAAATAGAAGAGGAACCGGATCAACCTCCACCTCAACTAAGAAGATCAACTAGGCTTAGGCTTCCTCCATCCGAATGGATCAACCGAAGAGTGTTCTATAACTCTAGGGTAACCTCTCATCCTATTTGTGATTACTATAACACCTCTCATGTTTCCTTGGACCACCAAGCTTTCTTGAGTAACTTAGATAAAGAAGTGGAACCAACATCATTTGAGCAAGCATCAAGAGATCCAAGATGGAAAAAGGCAATGGAAGAGGAATTAGAAGCTTTATCAAAAAATGGAACGTGGGAAATCACTACTCTACCTAAAGGGAAGAAGGCCGTAGGGTGTAAGTGGGTTTACAAAATCAAGCACAAGATTGATGGATCAATTGATAGGTTCAAAGCAAGGCTGGTGGCAAAAGGATATACTCAAGACCATGGGATTGATTACAAAGAGACCTATGCTCCGGTTGCAAAAATGAACACTATTAGAGTCCTCTTGTCCCTTGCGGTGAATCATGGATGGAGCCTATTTCAAATGGATGTAGCCAATGCTTTTCTTCAAGGAGATCTAGAAGAAGAAGTCTACATGCAAATACCAAAGGGTCTTCATTCACAAAGAGGAAATGCATGCAAACTTCATAAAGCAATTTATGGTCTCAAGCAATCTCCAAGAGCCTGGTACGCAAAGTTAAGCCATGCTTTCCTTAGTAATGGATTTCCTAAATGCAATAGTGATTCATCTCTCTTTGTTAGAAGGACTAATGATCATATTACAATTGCATTAGTATATGTAGATGACATTATCATAACAGGTAGTGATTTGCATCAAATAGACCTTGTTAGGAACTTTTTAAAATCTAGATTTGAAATTAAAGATCTAGGGAAACTAAAGTATTTTCTAGGCATTGAGTTAGCCTATTGTCCCAATGGGCTAATTCTCTCCCAAAGAAAATATGCTCTTGATCTTTTGCAGGAAACGGGAAAACTTGGAGCAAGACCGGTTTGCAGCCCAGTTTCCACTTCCGGTCCCTTAGCCGATGACAATGATCCTCTAGAAGACATTGAAAGATATCAGAGGCTAGTTGGCAAACTTATCTATCTCACCATCACAAGACCAGACATAGCATATGCAGTGAGTTATATAAGTCAGTTCATGCACTCCCCAACAAAAGGTCATTGGAGAGCAGCGGAGAGGATTCTTCATTACATCAAAGGATCTCCTAGGCTAGGAATTTGGATGAAGAACAATGGGAATGCAGACATTGAAGGGTATTGTGATGCTGATTGGGCAGGGGATCCCATCGATAGAAAGTCTACCACTGGATATTGCATGTTTATTGGAGGAAACTTGGTAGCTTGGAAAAGCAAAAAACAACGGGTTGTATCTAGATCAAGTGCAGAGGCCGAGTATAGAGCCATGGCAGCGGAAGCCAGTGAGATTGTATGGCTAAAGGCATTGATAGAAGAACTAGGGTTTGCGGTCACCACTCCTATCAAGCTTCATTGTGATAATCAATCCGCAATTCACATTGCCACTAACCCAGTTTTCCATGAACGAACCAAGCATATAGAGGTTGATTGTCATTTTATTCGGCAAAAGGTAGAAGAAAAACTCATTGTCACTCCTCACATCAAAGGAGAAGATCAACTTGCGGACATCTTCACAAAAGGAGGGACGGCAGCCCACCTACAAGAAATGATGATCAAGTTGGGTACTATCAACATCCACGCACCCAACTTGAGGGGGAGTGTTGAAAAGAAGAACTAATCAAGCTTCTCATCACAAATTTAAAGTCTTCCCAAGCATTCAGCAAGTTGTCTTCCATTGGACCTCTAAAATTGCCTCAGCCCATGGGCCTCTTTGAGCCCAAGAAAGGGCCCATTCCAACCCATCAAAGGGGGCCCAATTGGGCCCCCTTAGGCTGTTTAAAACAGCCGTTGGAGGCTGCTCCAACGGCTAGAAATTCTAGCCGTTGGACAGCCTCCAACGGCTAGAATAGAGAGGGCCAATGCCCTCTCTTATTCTCTCTTGTTCTCTCTTATTCTCACTTGTAATCTCTCCCTCCTTGTTTCTCTATAAATAGTCTTCAATGCTCTCTAACATAGGTATGAACAAAAGTTCAAACTATGAATGTTCTTAGCTCTTTATTTCAATAAAATCCAGAATTTTATTTCAAGGCTCTTTGAGTTCACACTTTGATCTTTCAACACTTTTAAGGGCTTCAAGGACCTCAGATTTGGCTGCCAATAGGTAAACCCAAGTATATCTAGTTTTGTGATCTATAAATGTCACAAAGTATTTAAAACCATTATGAGATACTATGGGTGAGGTCCAAACATCAGAATGAACAAGTTCAAATGCATTCTCATATATAGTATTTGAAATGGGATAATACACTCTAGTTTGCTTTCCAAGAACACAAGCTTTGCAATGCCTATTTTCTACTTCTAGATTTGGAAATAGGCGTTTCAAAGCTAAGTCCCCAAGATGACCTAGACGAGCATGCCATAATGAATGCAATTGACTTTGGGCAGCAAAAGCTTGGTTCTCCTAATCCAAGTAATATAGGTTGTGCCTCCTAGACCCCTTGCCAATCAAATGATTCGTTTTGAGGTCCTGAAAAACAACTTGATTAGGATCAAATGTAACTTTGCAATTTTGTTCTTTAGTTATTTTCCTAATGGACAGAAGGTTAGAATCAAATTTGGGTACATACAAAGCTTTAGTTTTCATGCCAAGTAATTCAACTTCACCTAGATGATCTACTTTTAATTTTTCACCATTAGCAATTTTGACAATTTTGTGATCAGCAAGAGGAATAAATTTCCTAACTTTATTTTTATCTTTGACCATGTGATCGTCACAACCAGAATCTATAAGCCATGGACTAGATTTAGATGAGTTTAGGAGGTTACCAGAATGGAGAGTAATCTGTCCTATAAGCTTTTTCATCTCCTTTTGCATTTCCTCCATCTTGTTTTCAAGGGCAGCAACTTGAGAGACGTTTTGAGCACTTGCCATTAGATCTCCTTCTCTTTTGTTGCTTTTTGGCCGTAAATGAGAATGGAGATGCCAGCACTTTTCTTTCCTATGGCCAGGTTTCTTACAATGAAAGCAAAAATCCCTTTTGCCAAAATTTTGGACTTTATTGGCCGGAAACTCTTCTTGGGCAGATTTGAATGCTTGAGCTTCGATTTTGGTCTTGGATGTTTCCTCAAGCTTCATGCTAGTTTCAGTTCTTTGAACCATGAATTGGACTTCTTGGAATGAAGGAAATAGCTTCATTCTAAGAATTTCTTGACGAACAGAAGCAAATTCTTCTCCAAGACCCATTAGAAGACCAAAAGTCATGTCTTCATCATTCCTTTGAAGGAGAGTTTTGAGATTTGAGGTTGGAGGTTGGAGGCCTCAAAACATTAAGCTCATTCCAAAGATCCCTATATTCCCCAAAATATTCGGGTAGGGTCTTTCCTCCTTTGTGAATGTTGAAGATTTTCTTCTTTAGCTCAAATATTCTGCCCGTGTTGGTTTCTTGAGCGTAGAGAGTATGCATTTGATCCCACAAAGTCTTAGTATTTGGAATGCAAGTGACCATTGCTTTGTGGGTCCTATCGAGAGACATTTGTAAGAGCACTACCACTTGATCGTCTCTCTTTTTCCATTCTTGAAGGATGGATCAGCATCATCAAGAGGATCTTCAAATATGTGATTTTCAAAATTGAAGAAGTTTAGAGACCTCTTGATGGTGTCTTGCCTGTTTAAATAGAGCACAAATAAGGCATATAGTTAAACTTTGTATTCCTAAAATTTAAAGCCCCAAATGTAAAGATAAGAAGGAGGCAGAATTGTGCTCCTTTCTATCCAAGAAAATGGGCCCATTTAGGGACCCAAAATGGGCCCTTAATGGGCCTGTTTCTCAGCCTTTGGGCTGGGCCCGTAGGGCCCAGCCCGGGCCAGCAAATGGGGGACCTTTTGGTCCCCCAACAGCCAAGACATTCTGGCCGTTGGGGCTGTCCCAACGGCTAGTTAAACTAGCCGTTGGGGACAGCCCCAACGGCTAGAAGGAGAGGGCTGTTTTGCCCTCTCCTCTCTCATTCTTTCTTCCCTCTTTGACTCTCCTTTTCTCTCTATAAATAGGGTAGCTTGTTACCCATTTAAAGTATGAAAATAGCTCTCTTATTATGTACAAACTAGCTTTCAAAACACAATGAAATTCTGAATTTTATTTCAAGTTTAGTTTGTTCATCTTACTTTGATTATTCAACATTGCCATGAATTGTAATTTGAAGAATCCAAAAGAATGGAAGTAAACATTGAAGTGCTAATTTGAGGTGGTGGGTCACCAAGACCGGATGAAGTGGGAATTGAAGCCTGCTCTGATACCATGATAAATTTGTAAGTAAGCAAGCTAAGAACAATGAATAAGAACTTCAAGAACTTTGTTGATGATTTAAAGAGAGAATACAAGAGATTGTAGGCATTTTTTTCATACCCATTAAACACAACCACCTACCCTATTTATAGAGAAGGAGAAAGGGAGGTAAGAGAGGAGAAAATGAGAGAGAGGAGAGGGCATTGCCCTCTCCTAGCAGATCCCCCAACGGCTAGTAAGAACTAGCCGTTGGGGGGTCCCCAAACGGCTAGTTCTTTACTAGCCGTTGGGGGCTTTTGCCCCCATCTTGCAGCTGGGCCGGGCTGGGCCAATTTGAGGCCCAGCTGCTGAGATTTGGATGGCCCAAGTTGGGCCTTACAATGATGTTAAAAGGGGTTTCATTTGGGCCTACTTAGAATCACATTTTAAGGCTCCTAGTTAGGGTATTTTGGAGGAAGTGCTAAAGAGCTTAATTATTCCTCATTTCAACAAAGAGGAGCTAATGGGACTACAAGCGGGCTTGGCACCTAACTTCCCGGTTTCCTGCAAGAGATCAAGCACATACTTCCTTTGTGATAGAACAAGCCCATTTGGACAATAGGCAAGTTCTATCCCTAAGAAGTACTTTAGTTTCCCTAAGTCCTTAATATCAAATTTTGTTTGTAAGAAACTTCTCACTTGGTTGATTAAGTCTAAATCATTACCGGTTATGATTATATCATCTACATAAACTAACACTATAATGATTTTTCCATCTAGTTTCTTAATGAAGAGAGAAGTGTCACCATTGCATTTTTTGAAATCATGATCAAAAAGAGTTGAGCTAAGTTTGGCATACCATGCTCTTGGAGATTGTTTGAGACCGTAGATTGCTTTCCTAAGTTTGCAAACTTTGTTGAGTTGGTGAGAAAAGCCCCGCGGAGTCTCCATGTACACTTCTTCTTCTAGATCACCGTGAAGAAAAGCATTGGCTACGTCCATTTGAAACATTGGCCAAGAGTGATTGATTGCAAGGGACATCAAGACTCGAATTGTGTTCATCTTGGCCACCGGAGCATAAGTTTCCTTGTAGTCTACTCCATAAGCTTGAGTGAAGCCCTTTGCTACTAATCTAGCTTTGTATCTATCAATGCTTCCATCGCTTTTGTACTTGATCTTATAGACCCATTTGCATCCTACCGCCCTTTTTCCTTTAGGAAGAGATGATAACTCCCAAGTTCCGTTTCTTTCTAAGGCTTCTAACTCATCTTTCATGGCTTGAATCCATTGGGGATGTTGTTTTGCTTCTTCAAAGTTTCTAAGCTCTTGATGAAGGTCTAAATTCTTGATGAATTTTTGATAGCTACAAGACATGTTAGCAATCGAATAATATTGGGAAATGGGATGAGATGTCACCTTTGAGTTATAGAACACTCTTTTGTTGATCCATTTCGAAGAAGGGAGCCTAAGCCTTGTTGATCTTCGAAGATGAGGGGGAGGCGGCTCCTTAATACTTTGCTCTTCTTCCTCTATAACTTGCCCTTGATCTAAGTTGTCTCCCCCTTCCTCTTGGATAGATTCATGATCAGAATGAGATGAGGTTGATTCTTCTTGAGTTGGATCATTTTCAGCTTGGATTGGTTGTTCTCCTTCTTCATTTTGATGGGAAGGTTTTTTGATTGAAGGAAGAACTATATTCCATTGGTCTTGAGCTCCTCTTTCCTTTGATTGCTCTTGATCCTCTTTTCCTGCAAAATAAGGTTCTCTTTCTACAAATATCACATCCTTGGATGTGTATAGCTTTTGGTTAGAGGATCATAACATTTATATCCTTTTTCAAAGGTAGAGTATCCTAGAAATACACATTTTCTCCCCCTTTCATCTAGTTTATTTCTAAAGTTTTTCGGTACATGCACATAACAAATGCACCCAAAAACTCTTAAGTGCAAGATACTAGGTTTTCTTCCTAGGAGTAGTTCTAAGGGGGATTTTCCTTCTAACACTTGAGAGGGCATAAGGTTTATAAGGTGGGCAGCGGTTTTAATGGCTTCACTCCAAAACTTTTTAGGTACATTGGAGTGAAACATCATAGCCCTAGCCGTTTCTAGTAAATGTCTATTTTTTCTTTCGGCAACTCCATTTTGTTGAGGAGTGTACACACAAGACTTTTGATGAATAATTTCTTTTTCTTCTAGAAAATTTTCAAGTGCATGGCTAGTGTATTCCCTCCCATGATCCGATCTAAGGATTTTGATGTTTGCATTGAATTGCTTGGTTACATATCTATAATAGCTCTTAAGTGCCTCAAATACTTCAGATTTGGCTACTAATAAGTACACCCAAGTGTATCTAGTTTTGTGGTCAATGAAGGTTACAAAGTATTTGAAGCCATTATGAGATTCTATGGGTGAAGTCCACACATCGGTATGAATGAGTTCAAAGGCATTTTCATATATTGTGTTTGAGATTGGATAATACACTCTAGTTTGTTTTCCAAGAATACAAGCTTTGCAATGCCTATTTTCTACCTTTTGACTTGGAAATAGGCGTTTCAAAGCTAAATCTCCTAGGTGACCTAGACGAGCATGCCATATAGAGGATACTTGACTTTGAACTCCAAAAGCTTGATTTTCTTGGTCTAAGAAATATAGGTTGTTCCTTCTAGACCCCTTGCCAATCAAGTGATTCGTTTTGAGATCCTGAAAAATAACTTGGTTAGGATCAAAAGTGGCTTTGCAATTATGGTCTTTTGTAATTTTGCTAATGGACATGAGTTTAGAGTTGAATTTTGGCACATATAAAGCTTTAGTTTTCTTGCCTAGGAGTTCAACTTCTCCTAGATGATCAACTTTTAGTTTTTGACCATTAGCAACCTTGACAATCTTATGACTAGATAAAGGAATGAATTTCCTAACTTGATTTGTATCCTTTACCATGTGATTGTCACAGCCCGAATCAATAAGTCATTTATTTAAATGAGATGAGTTCAAGTTGTTACCGGAATGTAGGGCAACTTGGCCAAGGAGCTTTTTCATCTCTTTTTGCATCTCCTCCATCTTGGATTCGAGTGCAGCCACTTGGGAGACTTGTTGAGCATGAGCTGGTTGTTCCATCTCCTTCTTGTTGTTCTTTGGGCGCAAATTAGGGTAAAGAAACCAGCACCTTTCCCTTTTGTGGCCGGGTTTCTTGCAATTTGTGCAAACATCCATTTTAAAGAAATTTTGAGCTTTGTTGGCCATATGATCATCTTGGATAGCTTTGAAAGCTTGAGCTTCGGATTTGAGCTTGGTAGACTCCTCTAGCCTCATGCTAGTCTCGGTCCTTTGAATCATAAATTGAACTTCTTGGAATGAAGGGAATATCTTCATTCTAAGGATTTCTTGATGAATAGGAGCATATTCATCTCCAAGACCCATAAGAAGACCAAAGGTCATGTCTTCATCATTTCTTTGAAGATGGGTCTTGAGATTAGAAGTTGGAGGTCTAAGAAGATTAAGCTCATTCCAAAGATCCCTATATTCCCCAAAGTATTCGGGTAGGGTTTTACCTCCTTTTTTAATATTGAAGATTTTTCTTTTGAGCTCAAAGATTCGTCCGGTGTTGGTCTCTTGCCCATATAGAGCATGCATTTGATCCCACAAAGCCTTTGCATTTGGAATACAAGTAACCATTGCTTTGTGGGTTTTGTCAAGAGACATTTGAAGTTGCACTACCACTTAATCATCTTGCTTCTTCCATGATTTGAATGTAGGGTCGGCATCATCTAAGGGATCCTCCAATATGTGATTTTCAAGATTGAAGAAATTCAAGGATCTCTTGATGGTGTCTTGCCAAGCATTGTAATTTGATGAATCTAAGAGAATGGAAGTAAACATGGAAGTACTAATTTGTGGTGGAGGATTACCAACACCGGAAGATGAAGGTATCGAAGCCTGCTCTGATACCATGTTGAAATTTAAAGATAGCAAGCTAAGAATGAAGAAATAAACTTCAAAAATTTAATTAAGAAATTAAAGAGAGTTTACATGCAATGAAGACATGTTTTTCATACCTTTCAAAGGAACATATATGCTCTATTTATAGAGAACAAGAAGAGAGGGAAAGAGTTGAGAAAAGAGAGGAAGGAGAGGGCATTATGCCCTCTACATTCTAGCCGTTGGGGCTGTCCCCAACGGCTAGTTTTACTAGCCGTTGGGACAGCCCCAACGGCTATATTTTACTTAGCCGTTGGGGGCCTTTTGGGCCCCCATTTGCTGGCCCAGGCTGGTTTGCTTTTTGCTAAGTCATCAAGAAATCTTTGGAGTCAAACACTCTTCTAAACTTTAGAGCATGCCACAAGCTTAGCCTTCATAAAAAATAGAGACATGCAAGTTTGCTTTTTGCTGCTTCATGATATGGCACTGTTTTTAGGCAAGATAGCAAAACCTGATATAGATTTGGATCCATCTAGATGTTGAAATTTTAAAGTAGCAAGCTAAGAATGAAGAAAGGAAACTTCAAGAGTTTTATTAAAAAATCAAAGAGAGATTACATAGAAAGAAGACATGTTTTTCATGCTTTACAAAGGGACTTAAGTGCCCTATTTATAGAGAAAAGAGGAGAGGAAATAATGAGAGAATGGGAGAGTGGAGAGAGCTTAATGCTCTCTCCTTTAACTAGCCGTTGGGGCCTCCAACGGCTAGTTTTTGCTAGCTGTTGGGGACCATTTGGGTCCATTTTGGGTCCCTAAATGGGCCATACATTCTGGACAAAAAGGGGAGAAAAAACTACATACTTGAGGGCTTATGACTTGGAATTTTTAAGACCCTAATTGATGCTCATTTCAAAACTAGATTGCCGCCCCAGTCGAAATTTGAATACCAAATGAAATACAAATCATCACCTTCATAACACAAGGAGAGGTTTACAGGTCCCTTAAAATATTTCAGAATCCTTTTCATTACTCTCCAGTGATCCCTTCTAGGATTTGATAGATGCCTACTTATTGAACCAACTACAAAACAAATATCTGGTCATGTACACAATATTGCGTACATCGGACTGCCCACTGCTCTAACATAAGAGATTTTACTCATCTCCCTTATTTTTTCTTGAGTTTTAGGATACATTTCATGACTCAAACCTTTACTTTTAGCGATGAGAGTATCACGGGGTTTTAATCTTTTATCCCAAAGAACTAGAGAATATTCCTGATATAGAGCTAATATTTGTCTCGAGCAATCCCTCTGGATTCTAATTTCGGGAATGAACTCTATCTCACTCATGTCCTTTATATCAAAACTCGACAATAACTATATTTTGATTGTCATTAGATACTCTCTGTTGTTCCCAACCAATAGAATATTATCAACGTATAAGGACATGATCACAAAGGAGTCCATAGAATATATCAAATATATGTAATGATCCTCCAGGATTACAACAAAACCATAAGATATTACCTTCTCATGAAATCTCAGGTACCACTATTTGGATGATTGCTTAAAATCATATATCAACTTTCGAAGTCAACAGATTTTATCTTCTTGACCTACGGGAATAAAACCAGATGGCTATTCTACATAGATCTACTCATCCAAGCTTCCATTTAGAAAGGTAGTCTTAACATCCATCTCATATAATTCCAGATCCATATCCATGACAATCGCTAAAAGTAAACGGATTGAGATAAATTTGACTATTGGGAAGAAAGTCTCCTAGTCCAAGCCCTTTGTTTGAGAGTATCCCTTATCCACCAGATAGGTTTTATAACTCTCCACTGATCTGTCAACCTTTCTTTTGATCTTGAAAACCTACTTGTTCCCAATGGCCTTTCTTCCCTCAAGCAAATCAATTAGGTCCCAGACCCCATTGATTTTTGCAAAATCTATTTCTTCTTTCGTGGCCTTTAACCAATGGTCTATTTTAATACTCATAGAGCCTCCTAGACTATTATGGGCTCCTTATTATCCTCAAAAATCACAATAAGGGTTTCACCCTCAATCAAGGAATGACATTTAGGAATGTGTTCTCAACTGCTATTATGAAAAGGAGGAACCTCTTCACCTCTAGATATATCACTCCCACCAGGATCAAGATCTGTATTGCTAAGCCACTAGTCTTATCTATCTCATAAAAGGTAAAGTCTCGATTGATTTTACCTCTCTTAGGAAAATCATTTTGAATGAACATGATATCACGAGACTCACGAGACTCAATTTCAGTGATAGTGGCATCTGTATACTCACCTAAGAACACGTATCCCTTGGAGTGTTCTAAGTATCTTATAAAGATACACTTCTTCCTTGTGAGTCTAACTTACCGTGTGGATGCAAGGAATTATGAACATACACAGCACATCCCTATGGTCTCAAGTGGCTAAGGTTAGGCAGCCTCCTTATCAAAGCTCATATAGGGTACTGACTATGGATTTTGATTGAACACAGTTGAGGATGTAGGCTGCAGTCAACAAAGTATCTCCCTAACAAGAGATAGGCAAATTGGCTTGCGCCATTGTAGACCACACCATCTCCATCAAAGTCCTATTCCTCCTCTCAACTACCCCATTCTTTTAAGGAGTAGCAGGAATAGTCTGATGTCTCATAATACCCTTTTTGAAACAAAGCTCTTTGAATTGTTTAGACAATACTCGCGCCCCTGATCAATTCTAAGTGTTTTCACTCTCAAATTTAATTGATTTTTAATCTTACTAATAAACCTACTGAAGTATTCCAATGTCTCAACTTGTGTGAGATCATATAAATGTAACCGAAACACATGTAATCATTTGTGATCGTAATAAAGTGCACAACTCCATTTCAGGCTCTCATGTTCATAGGGGCCACAGATATTAAAGTGGATTAACTACAATGGAGTTTCAGTTCTCATTACCTTGCTAAATAGTTTTCTTGTAATTTTACTGACTAGGTAAAACAAACATATGGGCAACCCCAACCCTAGTTAGTAGACCCCATAGACCATTCGCTATTAACCAGCTTATCCTTTCTTGCCCTATGTATAACATCAATATCCGGTGACTATGTATCATGTACCACTCCTCATGATTATATATATATATATATATATATATATATTAACATCCTTTTCAGACATCTAAAATGAAACATTATTTATCTATTTATTTATTTTGAGGTTTCGCCTCAAAATCGCTAAAACCGAAAATTTTATCGATAAGCTGAAAACCTTCTCGGCAAGCACCGACAAGACCTAAAGAAATAAAAAATGACTAAGAAAAAACCTACACACTTAAATAAAAATATTTAAGTAAAATTTCACATTTTTAAGAAATTTCGAACAAAATTTTACAGGGACCAAAAATGCAAATTGTCAAAAGTTAGGGGTCTAAATGCAATTAAAGAAAGTAGAGGGACTAAGTTAAAAACCACTCAAGGATAGACAATTGGAGCTAAATGATTGGTCAAGAGGGCAGAAAGGTTGGTTAGTGGCCACATGGGATAGTTCCACATCCAAGAAAGTTCATAGGATGGAAGTTCATGCATGAAAGCTAAGTGGATTAACTTGTGCATTCTTCTTTGACATGGCTGGACAACAAGACAAGTAATGAAGTGCATGGAACTTTCTTAAATCAACAATTGCATGGTTTAAGAGCTAGGACAAGTGGATAGTTGAGATAATATATGGAATGATCCAGTGGTCAAGAATATTTTGCTAGGTTTATAAAAGAACTCGTTTAAGAAAAAATTTGGCTCATTTTCTTTCTTTATTCAACTTCCCCTAGCCAAACATATAGACTAGACTCCATATCCAATTTAAGTTCAACCATGAAGCCAAAGAGGTAAGAGCATTGTTGGAAATTTTTGAATTTTAAGTTGAAAGTATAGAAGTGTTGTATAGGAATTCATGTGTATTGTGATTTGATTTTGTTAAGGTAAAAAAAAATTAAGGATTTAAAGGGAGTGCTGGTATGTATTGTTAGCAAGAGATCTTACAAAGGAGGTAACATGTCTTAACTTATGCAAAGATTAAATTATTTGATGAGTAGTTACATTAGTATCTATACTAGCATGCTAGATATTGATTTTTAAATTGAGTCTTGTGTAGTCTTGCTATGATATCTCATTCTGTAGGAATGAAAAATCTAAACCATTTTTTCTTATGCAAACTAGACTTCCAAATCTTTAAAATGGTATTTTATGTGAGACATTTCATGGAGGAATCGATTTTTAGTGATTTTTGGCATTTCAGCATGTTTCACCTACTCTATTTCATACTCTGTGTACTACTAGTATGTTTTGTCAATTTTTAAGATATCGTTGTATGAAATTTGGAGAAATTTAAAACATGAAAGTTTTAGGCTCTATCTTATCTTTAAATTGAGCTAAAGATCACTAGAATTGTGTTGAAATATCAAAATATAGAGCACAAGAAATGAAAAATACTTCTGAATTTTATTGAAGAAGAATGAGAGCATACATGGACAGATTTGAGAGCATTTTTCTCATGCCTTTGGAAGTGGATGGAGAGCTCCATTTATAGAGCTACAAGGGAGACATAAAGACAAATAAAAGAGGGGGAAAAGAGGGAAAAAGAGTCCAAAAACAAATAGAGCCGTTGGGGAACAAAGGGGACAGATTTCTGTCCCCAATGCACTGCACAACAGCCAGATTTTCTGGCTGTGTGCAGTCCAACGGCTAGCTCTTTTGACTAGCCATTGGGGCCTCTTTTTAAGCCCCTTTATGGGCTAAAATATGCCCAAGATGTTGGGCTAAAAATCCCCTTAGGGCCGGACCTAAAGCAGCTTGGAAATGCTCTTGGACTTGGCTTGAAATGGGCTTGGTTCTGTGAACATTTCTGGATAGATTATGGGCCAGATTCAAGGGCTTGTTTTGGGCTGGCTATGCAACCATCTTGGGCCTTGATTAGGGCTTCATTTGATGGTTTTGAAGTATCCTTCAAGTGGGCCGAAGGTGGGCTGCAACCCCTTGCTTTGTTGGGTTGGGCTTTGGCCGGATTGGGCCAAAGCCTATGTGTTGTTTCTGGACAGCAATCTGTCCAGATTTACTCTTCATCACTTTGGACCTTCTTTCTTCTTCTTTCTCATCTAAGCTTCTATATTCATATACTTGGTTGATGGAGATGAGTTGGGCTTCCCTTCTTTTCAACACTCCCCCTCAAGTTGGGTGCGTAGATATCGATAGTGCCCAACTTGCTCATGATTTCTTGAAGATGAGCTGCGGTTCCTCCTTTGGTGAAGATGTCCGCTAGTTGTTCCTTTCCTTTGATGTGAGGAGTGGTGATGAGTTTTTCTTCTACCTTTTGTCGAATGAAGTGACAATCAACCTCTATATGCTTCGTCCTCTCATGGAACACTGGGTTGGAAGCAATGTGGATAGCCGATTGATTGTCACAATGTAGGTTGATTGGAGTTGTGACTTTGAACCCTAATTCCTCCACTAGGGCCTTCAACCACACGATCTCGCTAGCCGCTGCTGCCATTGCTCTATATTCGGCTTCCGCACTAGATCTTGAGACTACGTGTTGCTTCTTGCTTTTCCAAGCCACGAGGTTGCCTCCCACGAACATGCAAAATCCAGTGGTAGATCTTCTATCCTTCGAATCGCTTGCCCAATCCGCATCACAGAAGCCTTCAATTTGTGAGCTCCCATTGTTCTTCATCCAAATGCCTAATCCGGGAGATCCCTTGAGATAGTGAAGGATGCGCTCGGCCGCTCTCCAATGTCCCTTCTTCGGAGCATGCATGTGTTGGCTAACTAAACTCACTGCAAAAGCTATGTCTGGCCTAGTGATGGTGAGGTAGATGAGCCGCCCTACAAGTCTTTGATATCTCTCTACATCCTCAAAAGTCTCCTCATCATCTACTTGTGATCCGGTGGTGGCTACAGGACTACAAGCTGGTTTTGCTCCAAGTTTCCCTGTTTCCTGCAAAAGATCAAGAGTATATTTCCTTTGGGATAGAATTAGCCCATTACTACAATAGGCTAATTCAATTCCTAGGAAATACTTTAGTCTCCCTAAATCTTTAATTTCAAACCTAGATCTCAAGAAATTTCTAACTATGTCTATTAAATGCATGTCATTTCCAGTAATGATGATATCATCTACATAAACTAAGGCTATTACTACTTTATCATTGTTTTTTCTAATAAAAACAGATGAGTCACTATGACATTTAGTGTTGAAAGAAAGCATCACTTGGCTTATTTAACATATCAACAAATTACTCCTCTCATCAACTCAATCAAGGATGCTCAAAGACTGTTGGGTCTCATAAAAATTGGCTGAAGAAATTGTCACAAGTAAGACCAGAATTCTGGTCCCAAATGGGCCAGAATTATGGCCCAAATCTTGACCCAATTAAGGGTCCAATTAGTTCAGCTTAATGGCCCTAAATAAGCAGCATTAAGCTGCCCAAGTAAGCCTCTCATGGGCCCCATTTCGGCCCAGCTAAGGAAAGGGCAAAATAGGGACTTTAAGGGTTCACAAACAGCTAGTTGTAGCTGCTGGGAATCTCTCCAACGGCTAGAAATTCTAGCCGTTGGGGACTGCCCCCTTTGTCCCCTCTCTCTTTTCTTTTGTCCACTAAAAATCCTCTATAAATAAGAGGAGTCATGTACACTTTCTCTCCATGATAGAAAAAAAAGAAAAACACTCTCTAATATCAATGAATTTCTGATTGTTCAAAAGCATTCTTGCACATTTATTTTACATATTTTAAGATTTAGTAAATCCACTACTAAGAAAAACATGGCTTAATTTTGTATACCATGCCCTTAGAGATTGTTTCAAGCCGTAGATAGCCTTACGTTTCCTTCTTGATGTTGAAACTCTTGAGGGAGTTGCATGAACACTTCTTCTTCTAAGTCTCCTTGGAGAAATGCATTTGTCACATCCATTTGGAACATACTCCATCCATGATTCACCGCAAGTGACATCAAGACTCTAATGGTGTTCATTTTGGCAACGGGTATGTATGTCTCTTTGTAATCTATCCCATATGCTTGAGTGAATCCTTTAGCCACAAGTCTTGCCTTGAACCTTGCAATTGACCCATCACTTTTATATTTGATTTTGTGTACCCATTTGTATCTGACGGCCCGCTTGCCCTTTGGAAGAGAGGTGACTTCCCATGTACCATTCTTAGTCAATGCATCTAACTCTTCATTCATTGCCTTTCTCTACCTTGGGTCCTTGGATGCTTCATCAAATGTCCTAGGCTCCTGTTCTTTATCTGTCACTCAAAAAATTTTGGTGGCTTAAAGAAACATGTGAGATGATATAATAATCAGAAATCGGAAGTGGTGTTACCTTGGAGTTATAGTAAACTCTACGGTTAATCCATTCCGAAGGGGGAACCCTAAGCCTCGTGGATCGCCTAAGTTGAGGAGGTGGTGCATCCAAATCTCCCTCTACATGCTCGGATTCTTCCTCTTCGATTTCTTGATCTCCCCCTGAAGTGTGGGCTGCCTCCTCTTCTATGGAGTTTGATCCTTCTTCTTCATTACTTTGAGATTGCTCATTAGTCTCTTGGGAGGTTCCTTCTGCAATTGGTGGAGATGATTGATTCGGAAGAAGTAAGAAATTCAGTGTGCCTGGAGTGCTCTCTTCTTTTGATGATTGATGTTCTTCATTATCTACAAAAAAGGACTCATTCTCCACAAATATCACATCCTTAGATGTGTATGTTCGGTTAGTCTTAGGGTCATAACATCTATACCCCTTTTCAAAGGAAGCATACCCCAAAAATATGCACTTTCTACCCTTGTGATCTAACTTATTCCTCATGTGTGCTGGAATATGAATGTAACATACACAACCGAATGTTCTAAGATGAGATATCTTAGGTTTTCTATCTAGTAGGACTTCTAAGGGTGACTTGCCATTTAGGACTTGAGATGGGATAAGGTTTATTATGTGGATAGCGGTTTTTACCACATCACACCAAAATTTCTTAGGCACATTTGCATGAAACATCATAGCTCTAGTTATTTCTAATATGTGCCTATTTTTCCTTTTGGTTGTTAAAATTTGAAATGCGGAAGCTAGGTTGGCGAGCTAGGATTTTGATGTTTGAGCAAGGAAGAGAAGATTTGGTGTTTGTGTATTTGGATGTGTTGATGAACAACAAAGAAAGAACACTTGAATTTGTGAGAATAAACTCAAAGTATTGTATTGATGAACTATCAATTACAAGACATTTTTGTGTTGAGACAAAGCTCAAGATACAAAGAGACTTTTTGGAGACTATGCTTTATTATATTCTAAGTTTGAGACTAAGCTCAATTGTGTTTTCCTTCCATCACTTTGCTCCCTATTTATAGAGATTAATACATGTTAAAAAGAGGAAATAGACCACCAAAGCCCAATAGAACCGTTGGGGGACAAAGGGGACAGATTTCTGTCCCCAAAACACTGTATAACAGCCATATTTTTTGCTGTTATACAGTCCAACGGCTAGTTCTTTTGAACTAGCTGTTGGGGCCTTGGATTAAGCCCTTTTATGGGCTACAATATGCCCAAGATGTTGGGCTAAAACACCCTTAAGGACTGGACCAAATGCAGCTCACAAATAGGCTTGAACCTTGAACCAAAATGGACTTGGATCTTGAAGTAATCTGGGCAGCATCTTGGGTCTATCTTCTTGGATTTATTTGGGCCTCCTATGAAGTCCATCTTGGCTTGGATTAGGGCTTCTTTCCATGCTCTTGAAGTGACCTTTAAGTGAGCCTAAGATGAGCTTCATTAGGTGGGCACAATGGGCAGAATTCTGGGCTTCTTTCTAGCCCATTTTGATCTTCAATTTGTAACCTTTCTTTATTCCATTGTTTGCATAATATTTTGTCAAATTAGTGCAATGTATTCGGGGGGCATCCACTCACACATTTCTATGAATACTTCATCTTCTTCTTCATCTTCAACACTCCCCCTCAAGTCCGACGAATAGAGGTCCATGGAGTCGAGACTTGGAGAGATGATGTTGGAGGTTTGAGCTTCTTGAGATTGCTTGACCTTCTTTTTCTTCTTCTTCTTCTTCTTCTTTTTCTTGGTCTTGTCTTCTTGCTCCCCCTCAATAACTTTAGCATTACAAGCTATGTGTACATGGCTTATTTGTTATGCTCCCCCTTGCTCCTTAATTGGAGCTTCAATAGGCAGACTCAGTGGTGCTTTGTCACCGGATTCTGCAAAATAAAATTCTGTTTCGGCAAATTTCATATCTTTCAACATGTATGCCGTGTTAGTCTTTGGATTATAACAAATGTATCCATTTTTCCTTGGACCATATCCTAAGAATACGCATTGTTCCCCATTTATGTAACAAACACATCCGAATGTCCTAAGATGCATGAGGTTTTGTTTGCTACTTCTAATTGTCTCTAATGGAGACTTGTCATTAAGTGATTCTTGGGGCATACGATTGTACAAGTGAAAGGCGGTGCTAATTGCATCACACCAATATTCATGAGTCATATTTGCATTTTCTAGAAGTGTGCATGCTGTTGAAATTTTAAAATAACAAGCTAAGAATGAAGAAAGGAAACTTCAAGAGTTTTATTGAAAAATCAAAGAGAGATTACATAGAGAGAATGCATGTTTTTCATACTTTACAAAGGGACTTAAGTGCCCTATTTATAGAGAAAAGAGGAGATGGAAAAATGAGAGAAATGGGAGAGTGGAGAGAGCTTAGTGCTCTCTCCTTTAGCTAGCCGTTGGAGGCTTCCAACAACTAGTTTAGGAACAAGCCGTTGAGGCCTCCAACGGCTAGTTTTTGCTAGCTGTTGGGGGACCATTCGGTCCCCATTTGCTGGCCCAGGCTGGGCCCACTGTGGGCAAGGCCCATTTAGGGCCCATTTTGGGTCCCTAAATGGGCCGTACATTCTGGACAAAAAAGAGAAGAAACAACTGCATACTTAAGGGATCATGACTTGGAATATTTGGACCCTAATTGATGCTCATTTCAACACTCCCCCTCAAGTTGGGTGTGTATGTATATATAATGCCCAACTTGACCATATTTTTATGTATGTGATTGGCGGTCCCCGGCTTGGTGAAGATGTCGGCTACTTGATCATCACTTCTTGTAAAGCTTGGAGTGATGAGCTTTTCTTTAAACTTTTGTCTCACAAAGTGACAATCCACCTCAATGTGCTTTGTTCTTTCATGAAAAACCGTATTTGAGGCTATGTCAATTGCCGATTGATTGTCACAATGGAGTTGGATTGGAGTAGGAACAGAGAACCCTAGTTCTTCAATTAGAGCCTTTAGCCAGACTATCTCACTTGATGTGGCTGCCATGGCTCTATATTCAGCTTCAGCACTTGATCTTGATACCACATGTTGTTTCTTGCTTTTCTAAGCTACTAAATTTCCTCCAACAAACATGCAATACCCTGTGGTTGATCATCTATCATCTGAGTCTTTGGCCCAATCTGCATCACAATACCCTATGATTTGTGAGTTATTGTTCCTTCTCATCCAAATTCCCATGCCCGGTGTGCCCTTTAGGTAGTGAAGGATTCTTTCGGTAGCTCTCCAATGCTTCCTTTTGGGCTTGTGCATATGTTGGCTTACTTGACTTACGACAAAGGAGATATCTGGTCTTGTTATGGTGAGATAGATCAATCTCCCTACGAGCCTTTGGTATCTTTGTTCATCCTCATATTCTTCATCATCATCCTTAAAACCACAAGCGGAGCTAATAGGACTACATGCGGGCTTGGCACCTAACTTTCCTATTTCCTGCAAAAGATCAAGCACATACTTCCTTTGTGATAGAACTAGCCCATTTGGACAATAGGCGAGTTCTATCCCTAAGAAGTACTTTAGTTTCCCTAAGTCCTTAATATCAAACTTTGCTTGTAAAAAACCTCTCACTAGGTTGATTAGTTCTAAATCATTTCCGGTTATGATTATGTCATCTACATAAACTAATACTACAATGATTTTTCCATTTTGTTTTTTAATAAAGAGAGAAGTATCACTATTGCATTTTTTGAAATCATGATAAAAAAGAGTAGAGCTAAGTTTGGCATACCAAGCTCTTGGAGATTGTTTGAGGCCGTAAATTGCTTTCTTAAGTTTGCACACCTTGTTGTGATGATGAGAAAAGCCCGGTAGAATCTCCATGTACACTTCCTCTTCTACATCTCCTTGTAGAAATGCATTGGCTACATCCATTCGAAACATTGGCCAAGAGTGATTGATTGCAAGAGACATCAACACTCGAATTGTGTTCATCTTGGCTATCGGTGTGTATGTTTCCTTGTAGTCTATTCCATAAGCTTGAGTGAAGCCCTTTGCTACTAATCTAGCTTTGTATCTATCAATGCTTCCATCACTCTTATGCTTGATCTTGTAGACCCATTTGCATCCTACAGCCCTCTTTCCTTTAGGAAGAGATGTTATCTCCCATGTTCCATTTCTTGCTAAAGCATCTAGCTCATTCTTCATGGCTTGGATCCATTGAGGATGATGTTTTGCTTCTTCAAAGTTTCTTGGCTCTTGGTGGAGATCTATGTTCTTGATAAATCTTTGGTGGCTACAAGACATGTTAGCAACCGAATAGCATTCGGAAATGGGATGTGAGGTCACCTTTGAGTTATAGAACACTCTTTTGTTGATCCATTCCGATGGAGGAAGTCTGAGTCTTGTTGATCTTCGAAGAGGAGGAGGTGGCTCTTCTACATTTTGATCCTCTTGTTCTATGCTTTGATCTTGATCTAAGTTGTCTCCCCCTTCCTCTTGGACGGATTCTTGATCAGAATTGGATGGGATTAATTCTTCTTGAGTTGGATCATTTTCAGCTTGTATTGGTTCTCTTTCTTCTTCATTTCGATGAGCATGATCTTTGATGGGAGGAAGAACTATGTTCCATTGGTCTTGAGCACCCTTTTCTTTTGATTGTTCTTGAACCTCTTTTCCTACAAAGTAAGGCTCTCTTTCCACAAATATCACATCCTTAGATGTGTATAATTTTTTGGTTAGAGGATCATAACATTTATATCCTTTTTCAAAGGTAGAGTATCCTAGAAACACACACTTTCTTCCCCTCTCATCTAGTTTATTTCTAAAGTTTTCTAGTACATGCACATAACAAATGCACCCAAAGACTCTTAAATGGGAAATACTAGGTTTCCTTCCTAAGAGTAGTTCTAAAGGAGATTTTCCTTCTAGAACTTGAGAGGGCATGATATTAATAAGATGGGCAGCGGTTTTAATGGCTTCACTCCAAAATTCTTTAGGTACATTGGAGTGAAACATCATAGCTCTAGCTGTCTCAAGCAAATGTCTATTTTTCCTCTCGGCGACTCCATTTTGTTGTGGAGTGTACACACATGATTTTTGATGAATGATTTCTTTCTCTTCTAGGAAATTTTCAAATGCATGACTAGTGTATTCTCCCCCATGATCCGATCTAAGGATTTTGATATTTGTATTGAATTGCTTGGTTATATATCTATAATAGCTCTTAAGTGCTTCAAAAACTTCAGATTTAGATACTAGTAAATATACCCATGTGTATCTAGTTTTGTGCTCAATGAATGTGACAAAGTACTTAAAGCCATTATGAGAAACTATAGGAGAGGTCCATACATCAGAATGAATGAGTTCAAAGGCATTCTCATATATTGTATATGAAATTGGATAGTACACTCTAGTTTGTTTTCCAAGAATATAAGCTTTGCAATGCCTATTTTCTACTTCTTGATTTGGAAATAGGCGTTTCAAAGCTAACTCTCCCGGATGACCTAAACAAGCATGCCATATAGAAGACATTTGACTTTGAACTCCAAAAGCTTGATTTTCTTGATCTAAGTAATATAGGTTGTTCCTCCTAGACCCCTTGCCAATCAAGTGATTCGTTTTGAGATTCTGAAATGTAACTTGGTTAGGATCAAAAGTAACCTTGCATTCTTGATCTTTAGTAATTTTACTAATGGATAGGAGGTTAGAGTTGAATTTAGGTACATATAATGCTTTAGTTTTCTTGCCAAGGAGTTCTATTTCACCTAAATGATCAACTCTAAGTTTTTTACCATTAGTAACTTTGACAATCTTATAACTAGATAGAGGAATGAATTTCTTAATTTTGCTTTTATCTTTGACCATATGATTGTCACAACCCGAATCAATAAGCCATTTATCAAAGTGAGATGAGTTTAAGTTGTTACCGGATTGTAGAGCAACTTGGCTAAGGAGCTTTCTCATCTCTTTTTGCATTTCCTCCATCTTGGATTCGAGTGCAGCAACTTGAGAGACTTGTTGTGCTTGTGCTGGTTGCTCCATCTCCCTTTTGAAGTTCTTTGGGCGCAAATTGGGATAAAGAAACCAGCATCTATCTCTTTTGTGGCCGAGCTTCTTGCAATTGGTGCACACCTCCTTTTTCATGAAATTTTGAGATTTGTTGGCCACATGATCTTCTTGGACAGCTTTGAATGCTTGTGCTTCAGATTTGAGCTTGTTTTAATCTTCTAGCCTCATATTAGTTTCGGCCCTTTGAATCATATATTGAACTTCTTGGAATGAAGGGAACATCTTCATTCTAAGAATTTCTTGATGAATAGAAGCATATTCATCTCCAAGACCCTGTAGAAAAAATAGAAAATGAATTTGCCTCAATGGGCATTTTATAAATAATGAATGTGGGACAATGCCCAAAGAAAATTACAATGAGACAATGCTCAAAATATGTGTGAGACATAGCTCAAAATTGAGAAACTAATGCCCTATCTATGAGGGTCATTTAGCCCTCTTTTTGGGAGAATTTTCTCCATAATTTTGGAGAGTCCAATGCCCTACTTTGAGTGGCTATTGGCTCTTACTTACAAGGCATGAGAGCATGCCTATTTATAGAGAAAAGAGGGTGAGAAACAAGAGAAAAAAATTGAGAGAGAGTGGAGAGGGGGGAGAGCATATTGCTCTCCCCAACTAGCCGTTGGGGTTGCCCCCAACGGCTAGAAATTCCAGCCGTTGGGGACTGCCCCAACGGCTGTTTTATTTTCAGCCAATGGGGGCCATTTTGGCCCCCATGTCTTGTATTTTTGCTGGGCCCTTTTGGGCCCAGCTGTTACTCATGCCTTGAGCCCATTTGGGGCCCACTTTGGGTCCCCAAATGGGCCCAATTTTCTGGGCAGTGGGGGCAGTTTCTGCCCCCACCTTTTTTATTCATTGGGGGCCCATTTTGGGCCCCCTTGTGCTGGACTGTGCTGGGCCCATTTGGGCCCAGCTGTGACCCATGGGCCGGGCCCATTTAGGGTCCATTTAGGGTCCCTAAATGGGCCATTATTTTTGGGCAGAATGGGGGCAGTATTCTGCCCCCATTTGTGATTACAATTGGGCCTTATTTTAGGGTTACAAATAACACCCATTTAGGGTTAATTACATGCCCTAATTTATGGGCTTCAAATCTCCTCTTGGGTTGGTCTCCGGATTTGCCTTTGAATGAACTTTTACACTTGACCGCTTCGGTTTGTGCTTTGGACATTTCTGGACTTCTCCATGGACCACCTCTCAGGGTTGGACTTAGGATTGCCTCTGAATGAGCTTTGCACTTGGACCGCCCGGTTTGTGCTTTGGACATTTCTAGGCTTCACCATGGACCACCTCTTGACACCTTGAGGTTCGGTGGGTCTTCCCCAAGCTTCATGCTCCATCTTTTCAACACTCCCCCTCAAGTCCGTCGTTGGAGACGCGACTTGCCAATGGTGAGAAAAAATGTTTGAAGATGGCCTCCCCCTTAAGTTGTTGCTCCCGTTCGATTGACGTGAAGTCTTCTTTGGAATTCCTACATTTTTAAGCAAGAAATCCTATTTTTCTAACTTTGATGTCACATTCTTTAAATGTGCATCTTTGTTAGTGCATAATAATGAAAGTACTTTTTAATGAAATTAAATTTTTTTTTTTTGCACAAGTCCCATACCTTGGTTTGGTAACTTTCGGATTGCAAACTTTGAGCTCCACTCCCTCGGCTAAACCCGGAAACTTTGTTCCAAAAAATAGACTTCGCCAATGGTGTAGTGCTCTTGGCCACCTCCTTAGCTCCATTCCATGGGCCCTTTGTTTGGTAGACTTTTGGATGGCAACATTTGAGCTTGCTCCTTCGGCTACATGGAAACTTTGTTCCAAAAGTGCCTTTGAAACTTGCCTTCTTGCCGCCTCCAAAGCTCCATTCGTAGGACAAGATCTTGATGCTCTGATACCATGTAGAAAAAATAGAAAATGAATTTGCCTCAATGGGCATTTTATAAATAATGAATGTGGGACAATGCCCAAAGAAAATTACAATGAGACAATGCTCAAAATATGTGTGACATAACTCAAAATTGAGAAACTAATGCCCTATCTATGAGGGTCATTTAGCCCTCTTTTTGGGAGAATTTTCTCCATAATTTTGGAGAGTCCAATGCCCTACTTTGAGTGGCTATTGGCTCTTACTTACAAGGCATGAGAGCATGCCTATTTATAGAGAAAAGAGGGTGAGAAACAAGAGAAAAAAATTGAGAGAGAGTGGAGAGGGGGGAGAGCATATTGCTCTCCCCAACTAGCCGTTGGGGACTGCCCCAACGGCTGTTTTATTTTCAGCCAATGGGGGCCATTTTGGCCCCCATGTCTTGTATTTTTGCTGGGCCCTTTTGGGCCCAGCTGTTACTCATGCCTTGAGCCCATTTGGGGCCCACTTTGGGTCCCCAAATGGGCCCAATTTTCTGGGCAGTGGGGGCAGTTTCTGCCCCCACCTTTTTTATTCATTGGGGGCCCATTTTGGGCCCCCTTGTGCTGGACTGTGCTGGGCCCATTTGGGCCCAGCTGTGACCCATGGGCCGGGCCCATTTAGGGTCCATTTAGGGTCCCTAAATGGGCCATTATTTTTGGGCAGAATGGGGGCAGTATTCTGCCCCCATTTGTGATTACAATTGGGCCTTATTTTAGGGTTACAAATAACACCCATTTAGGGTTAATTACATGCCCTAATTTATGGGCTTCAAATCTCCTCTTGGGTTGGTCTCCGGATTTGCCTTTGAATGAACTTTTACACTTGACCGCTTCGGTTTGTGCTTTGGACATTTCTGGACTTCTCCATGGACCACCTCTCAGGGTTGGACTTAGGATTGCCTCTGAATGAGCTTTGCACTTGGACCGCCCGGTTTGTGCTTTGGACATTTCTAGGCTTCACCTGGACCACCTCTTGACACCTTGAGGTTCGGTGGGTCTTCCCCAAGCTTCATGCTCCATCTTTTCAACAGACCCATAAGAAGATCAAAGGTCATGTCTTCGTCATTTCTTTGAAGAAGAGTCTTGAGATTAGAAGTTGGAGGCCTAAGAAGATTAAGCTCATTCCAAATATCCCTATATTCCCCAAAGTATGTTGAAATGAAGCATAATCAAGCCATTCTAGATAAGCCTTGCTAAGTAGTCAAAATAAGTTTCCAAGAATGAGCAAATTGGATCTTCCAAATGATCCAATCTTAGAGCCCAATTGTATTCATTCCTAAGGTCCAAAAAGAGGGCACTAATGCCCATTGAGCTGGGCTCAAATGAGCCCAACAAAGGATGGCGCTAAAGGGGCCAAAAGGCCCCAACGGCTAGTTGTGAAACTAGCCTTTGGGAGCTTGTGCTAGCCGTTGGGGCAGCTTGCCCTCTCCTCCCTCCATTAAAATTCTCCTCTTCTCCCTCTTCTATAAATAGGTCAGGTTGGAACATTGAATAGGTATGAAAAAAATGTCTCAACTTCTTATGTACTCTCTTTGAAATTTCAATAAAGTTCTTGAAGTTCTTATTCATTTCTCATTGCTTGCTTTCTTAGAAAATCAACATGGTGTCAGAGCAAGCCAATATTCCTTCTTCCTCCGGCCTTGGAGATCCACCACCACAAATTAGCACTTCAATGTTCACATCCATTCTTTTGGATTCATCAAACTACAATGCTCGGCAAGACACCATCAAGAGGTCCTTAAATTTCTTCAATCTCGAAAATCATATATTTGAAGATCCTCTTGATAATGCTGATCCTTCATTCAAAACATGGAATAAAAGAGATGATCAAGTGGTGGTTCTTCTACAAATGTCTCTTAACAAAACCCACAAAGCAATGGTCACTTGCATTCCAAATGCTAAGGCTTTGTGGGATCAAATGCACTCTCTATATGGGCAAGAAACAAACACGGGCAGAATATTCGAATTAAAAAAAGAAGATCTTCAAGGTTCAAAAAGGAGGTAAAACCCTACCCGAATTCTTTGGGGAATATAGGGATCTTTGGAATGAACTCAATCTCTTAAGGCCTCCTACTTCAAATCTTAAAATTCTCCTTCAAAGAACTGATGAAGACATGACCTTTGGTCTTCTTATGGGTCTTGGAGAAGAATTTGCTCCTATTCGCCAAGAAATTTGAGAATGAAGATATTTCCTTCATTCCAAGAGGTGCAATTCATGGTTCAAAGAGCTGAAACAAGTATGAGGCTTAAGGATTCAACTAAACTCAAATCTGAAGCTCAAGCATTCAAATCCGACCAGGAAGAACATCCAGCCAACAAAGCTCAAAATTTCACCAAAAGAGATGTTTGTTCCCATTATAAGAAACCTGGCCATAAAAAGGAAAAATGTGTTGAAATGAGGCATAATTGAGCTCTTTAGCACTTCCTTCAAGATGCCCTAACTAGGAGTCTTAAAATGTGATTCTAAGGAGATCCAAATTCAGCCCCTATAAAGGACCTTCTCTAAGCCCTTTTGTAACCTCATTGTAAGGCCCAATATGGGCCATCCAAACCTGAGCAGCTGGGCCTTAATTGGCCCAGCCCAGCCCACTCAAAGTGGGGGCAAAAGCCCCCAACGGCTAGTAGAGAACTAGCCGTTTGGGGACTGCCCAACGGCTAGTTCTCACTAGCCGTTGGGACCAGCAGCAAGGAGAGGGCAATCCCCTCTCCTCTCTCTCATTTTTCTCCTCTCTTACACCCTTTTCTCCTTCTCTATAAATAGGGTAGGTGGTTATGTTTATTTGGTATGAAAAACATGCATTCTCTTTATGTAATCTCACTTTGATTTCTCAATAAACTCTTGAAGTTTCCTTTCTCCATTCTTAGCTTGCTATTTTAAATTTCATCATGGTATCAGAGCAGGCTTCGATACCTTCTTCTTCCGGTGTTGGTAACCCTCCACCACAAATTAGCACCTCCATGTTCACTTCCATTCTTTTAGATTCTTCCAATTACAATGCATGGCAAGACACCATCAAGAGATCCCTCAATTTCTTCAATCTGGAAAATCACATATTGGAGGATCCCTTAGATGATGTCGATTCTTCATTCAAAGCTTGGAAGAAACAAGATGATCAAGTGGTGGTGCTACTCCAAATGTCTCTTGACAAAACCCACAAAGCTATGGTTACTTGTATACCAAATGCAAAGGCTTTGTGGGATCAAATGCATGCATTATATGGACAAGAGACCAACACCGGACGAATCTTTGAGCTAAAGAGGAAAATCTTCAAGATTCAAAAAGGAGGTAAAACCCTACCCGAATACTTTGGGGAATATAGGGATCTTTGGAATGAGCTTAATCTTCTTAGGCCTCCAACTTCTAATCTCAAGACTCTTCTTCAAAGAAATGATGAAGACATGACCTTTGGTCTTCTTATGGGTCTTGGAGACGAATATGCTTCTATTCGACAAGAAATTCTTAGAATGAAGATGTTCCCTTCATTCCAAGAAGTTCAATATATGATTCAAAGGACCGAAACTAGTATGAGACTAGAAGATTCAAACAAGCTCAAATCTGAAGCACAAGCATTCAAAGTTGTCCAAGAAGATCATGTGGCCAACAAATCTCAAAATTTCATGAAAAAGGAGGTATGCACCAATTGCAAGAAGCCCGGCCACAAAAGAGAGAGATGCTGGTTTCTTTATCCCAATTTGCGCCCAAAGAACTTTAAAAGGGAGATGGAGCAACCAGCACATGCACAACAAGTTTCTCAAGTTGCTGCACTCGAATCCAAGATGGAGAAAATGCAAAAAGAGATGAGAAAGCTCCTTAGTCAAGTTGCTCTACAATCCGGTAACAACTTAAACTCATCTCACTTTGATAAATGGCTTATTGATTCGGGTTGTGACAATCATATGGTCAAAGATAAAAGCAAAATTAAGAAATTCATTCCTCTATCTAGTCATAAGATTGTCAAAGTTGCTAATGGTAAAAAACTTAGAGTTGATCATTTAGGTGAAATAGAACTCCTTGGCAAGAAAACTAAAGCTTTATATGTACCTAAATTCAACTCTAACCTCCTATCCATTAGTAAAATTACTAAAGATCAAGAATGCAAAGTTACTTTTGATCCTAACCAAGTTACATTTCAGGATCTCAAAACGAATCACTTGATTGGCAAGGGGTCTAGGAGGAACAACCTATACTACTTAGATCAAGAGAATCAAGCTTTTGGAGTTCAAAGTCAAAAGTCTTCTATATGGCATGCTCGTTTAGGTCATCCGGGAGAGTTAGCTTTGAAACGCCTAGTTCCAAATCAAGAAGTAGAAAATAGGCATTGCAAAGCTTGTATTCTTGGAAAACAAACTAGAGTGTACTATCCAATTTTAAATACAATATATGAGAATGCCTTTGAACTCATTCATTATGATGTGTGGACCTCTCCTATAGCTTCTCATAATGGCTTTAAGTACTTTGTCACATTCATTGACCACAAAACTAGATACACATGGGTATATTTACTAGTATCTAAATCTGAAGTTTTTGAAGCACTTAAGAGCTATTATAGATATGTAACCAAGCAATTCAATGCAAATATCAAAATCCTTAGATCGGATCATGGGGGAGAATACACTAGTCATGCATTTGAAAATTTCCTAGAAGAGAAAGAAATCATTCATCAAAAATCATGTGTGTACACTCCACAACAAAATGGAGTTGCCGAGAGGAAAAATAGACCCTTGCTTGAGACGGCTAGGGCCATGATGTTTCACTCCAGTGTACCTAAAGAATTTTGGAGTGAAGCCATTAAAACTGCTGCCCATCTTATTAATATCATGCCCTCTCAAGTTCGAGAAGGAAAATCTCCTTTAGAACTACTCTTGTGAAGGAAACCTAGTATTTCCCATTTAAGAGTCTTTGGGTGCATTTGTTATGTGCATATACCAGAAAACTTTAGAAACAAACTAGATGAGAGGGGAAGAAAGTGTGTGTTCCTAGGATACTCTACCTTTGAAAAATGATATAAATGTTATGATCCCCTAACCAAAAAATTATACACATCTAAAGATGTGATATTTGTGGAAAGAGAGCCTTACTTTGCAGGAAAAGAGGTTCAAGAACAATCAAAGGAAAAGAGTGCTCAAGACCAATAGAACATTATTCTTCCTCCCATCAAAGACCATGCTCATCGAAATGAAGAAGAAAGAGAACCAATACAAGCTGAAAATGATCCAACTCAAGAAGAATCAATCCCATCCAATTCTGATCATGAATCCGTCCAAGAGGAAGGGGGAGACAACTTAGATCAAGAACAAAGCATAGAACAAGAGGATCAAAATGTAGAAGAGCCACCTCCTCCTCTTCGAAGATCAACAAATCTCAGACTTCCTCCATCAAAATGGATCAACAAAAGAGTATTCTATAACTCAAATGTGACCTCACATCCCATTTCCAAATATTATTCGGTTGCTAACATGTCTTGTAGCCACCAAAGATTTATCAAGAACATAGATCTCCACCAAGAGCCAAGAAACTTTGAAGAAGCAAAACATTATCCTCAATGGATCCAAGCCATGAAGAATGAGCTAGATGCTTTAGCAAGAAATGGAACATGGGAGATAACATCTCTTCCTAAAGGAAAGAGGGCTGTGGGATGCAAATGGGTCTACAAGATCAAGCATAAGAGTGATGGAAGCATTGATAGATATAAAGCTAGATTAGTAGCAAAGGGCTTTACTCAAGCTTATGGAATAGACTACAAGGAAACATACGCACCAGTAGCCAAGATGAACACAATTCGAGTATTGATGTCTCTTGCAATCAATCACTCTTGGCCAATGTTTCAAATGGATGTAGCCAATGCATTTTTACAAGGAGATCTAGAAGAAGTATACATGGAGATTCCACCGGGCTTTTCTCATCAACTCAACAAGGTGTGCAAACTTAAGAAAGCAATTTACGGCCTCAAACAATCTCCAAGAGCTTGGTATGCCAAACTTAGCTCTACTCTCTTTGATCATAATTTCAAAAAATGCAATAGTGATACTTCTCTCTTCATTAAAAAACAAAATGAAAAAATCATTGTAGTGTTAGTTTATGTAGATGACATAATCATAACCGGAAATGATTTAGAACTAATCAACCTAGTGAGAGGTTTTTTACAAACAAAATTCGATATTAAGGATTTAGGGAAACTAAAGTACTTCTTAGGGATAGAACTTGCCTATTGTCCAAATGGGCTAGTTCTATCACAAAGAAAGTATGTGATTGATCTTTTGCAGGAAACAGGAAAGTTAGGTGCCTAGCCCGCATGCAGTCCTATTAGCTCCACTTGTGGTTTTAAGGATGATGATGAAGAATATGAGGATGAACAAAGATACCAAAGGCTCATAGGAAGATTGATCTATCTCACCATAACAAGACCAGATATCTCCTTTGCCGTAAGTCAAGTAAGCCAACATATGCACAAGCCCAAAAGGAAGCATTGGAGAGCTACCGAAAGAATTCTTCACTACCTAAAGGGCACACCGGGCATGGGAATTTGGATGAGAAGGAACAATAACTCACAAATCATAGGGTATTGTGATGCGGATTGGGCCGGAGACTCAGAGGATAGACGATCAACCACAGGGTATTGCATGATTGTTGGAGGAAATTTAGTAGCTTGGAAAAGCAAGAAACAACATGTGGTATCAAGATCAAGTGCCGAAGCCGAATATAGAGCCATGGCAGCCGCATCAAGTGAGATAGTTTGGCTAAAGGCACTAATTGAAGAACTAGGGTTCTCCGTTCCTACTCCAATCCAACTCCTTTGTGACAATCAATCGGCAATTCACATAGCCTCAAATCCGGTTTTTCATGAGAGAACAAAGCACATTGAGGTGGATTGTCACTTTGTGAGACAAAAGTTTGAAGAAAAGCTCATCACTCCAAGCTTTACAAGAAGTGATGATCAAGTAGCCGACATCTTCACCAAGCCGGGGACCGCCAATCACATGCACAAAAATATGGTCAAGTTGGGCGTTATAGATACATACACACCCAACTTGAGGGGGAGTGTTGAAATGAGGCATAATTGAGCTCTTTAGCACTTCCTTCAAGATGCCCTAACTAGGAGTCTTAAAATGTGATTCTAAGGAGATCCAAATTCAGCCCCTATAAAGGACCTTCTCTAAGCCCTTTTGTAACCTCATTGTAAGGCCCAATATGGGCCATCCAAACTTGAGCAGCTGGGCCTTAATTGGCGTAGCCCAGCCCACTCAAAGTGGGGGCAAAAGCCCCCAACGGCTAGTAGAGAACTAGCCGTTTTGGGACTGCCCAACGGCTAGTTCTCACTAGCCGTTGGGACCAGCAGCAAGGAGAGGGCAATCCCCTCTCCTCTCTCTCATTTTTCTCCTCTCTTACACCCTTTTCTCCTTCTCTATAAATAGGGTAGGTGGTTATGTTTATTTGGTATGAAAAACATGCCTTCTCTTTATGTAATCTCACTTTGATTTCTCAATAAACTCTTGAAGTTTCCTTTTTCCATTCTTAGCTTGCTATTTTAAATTTCATCAAAATGCTGGCATCTTCATCCCCATTTACGGCCAAAATTCAACAAAAGGGAAGGAGATCAAATGGCAAGTGTCCAGCATGTTTCTCAAGTTGCTGTCCTTGAAAACAAAATGGAGGAAATGCAAAGGGAGATGAAGAAGCTCATTGGACAGATTGCTTTGCATTCTGGTAATTCTCTAAACACATCTCCTTCATGGCTTATTGATTCTGGTTGTGACAATCATATGGTGAAAGATAAAAGCAAAATCAAAAGGCTTATTCCTCTCACTGATTCTAGGATTGTCAAGGTAGCTAATGGTGAGAAATTAAGAGTTGATCATCTAGGTGAAATTGAGTTACTTGGCAAGAAAACTAAAGCTCTATATGTGCCTAAATTTAATTCTAATCTTTTATCCATTGGAAAGATAACTAAAGAACAAAATTGCAAAGTTACATTTGATCCTAATGAAATTGTTTTTCAAGATCTCAAAACGAATCACTTGATTGGCAAGGGGTCTAGGAGACACAACTTATACTACTTGGATCAAGAAAACCAAGCTTTTGCTGCCCAAAGTCAAATGCATTCATTATGGCATGCTCGTCTAGGTCATCTTGGGGACTTAGCTTTGAAACGCCTATTTCCAAAACTAGATGTAGAAAATAAGCATTGCTAAGCGTGTGTTCTTGGAAAACAAACTAGAGTGTATTATCCCATTTCAAAAACTGTATATGAAAATGCATTTGAACTTGTTCATTCTGATGTTTGGACCTCGCCTATAGTATCTCATAATGGCTTTAAATACTTTATGACATTTATTGATCACAAAACTAGATATACTTTCGTATACCTATTAGTAACCAAATCTGAGGTTCTTGAAGTCCTTAAGAGCTATTATAGATATGTAACCAAACAATTCAATGCCAACATTAAAATCATAAGGTCTGATCATGGGGGGAGTATACTAGTCATGCATTTGAAACTTTCTTAGATGAAAAGGGGATCATGCACCAAAAATCACGTGTGTACACTCCACAACAAAATGGAGTAGCCGAAAGAAAAAATAGGCACTTACTAGAAACAGCTAGGGCTATGATGATCCACTCTAATGTGCCTAAGAAGTTTTGGAGTGAGGCAATAAAAACCTCTGCCCATCTCATTAATCTTATGCCCACTCAAGTTCTAGGAGGAAAATCTCCATTAGAGCTACTTTTAGGAAGGAAACTCAATATCTCCCATCTTAGAGTCTTTGGATGCTTATGCTATGTTCATGTACCTGAAAATTTCAGAAACAAGTTAGAAGAAAGGGGGAGAAAATGTGTGTTCTTAGGATACTCAACATTTGAAAAAGGGTATAAATGTTATGATCCACTAACCAAGAAACTATACACATCCAAGGATGTGATATTTGTAGAAAGAGAATTCTATTTTTCAGGAAAGGAAGATCCAGACCAAGCTGGAAAAGGAGATGCTCAAGATCCATGAAGCATTATTCTACCAACTATCAATCACCCAAACATTGAACAAGAACCAGCTCCGAATGATCATGAAGAACCAACTCAAGAAGATCCCTCACCATCTCATTCTGATCAAGAAACCATTCAAGAACAAGGGGGAGATGATTCGGAGCAAGAGCTGGCCATAGATCAAGAAGAACGAATCATAGATGAACCACCTCCTCTTAGTAGATCGACAAGGCTTAGGCTTCCTCCTTCTGAATGGATCAACAAAAGAGTTTTCTATAACTCTAAAGTAACTTCGCATCCTATTTCCAAATATTATTCAATTGCTAATACTTCTTGCAACCATCAAAGATTTATTCGAAACATAGATCTTCATGAAGAACCAAGATCATTTGAAGAAGCCAAGAACCAACCTCAATGGGTACAAGCTATGAAAGACGAGTTGGAAGCTTTAGAGAAAAATGGAACATGGGAAATAGCATCACTTCCTAAAGGGAAAAGAGCTGTAGGATGCAAATGGGTTTATAAAGTTAAGCACAAAAGTGATGGAAGTCTTGATAAATACAAGGCAAGACTAGTTGCCAAAGGTTTCACTCAAGCTTATGGAGTGGACTACAAGGAAACATATGCTCCCGTGGCAAAAATGAATACCATCCGTGTGCTTCTATCTCTTGCTGCCAACTACACCTTACCTTTATTTCAAATGGATGTTGCAAATGCCTTTCTTCAAGGGGACTTAGAAGAAGAAATATATATGGAGGTTCCTCCGGGCTTTTCTCATCAAGACAACAAAGTTTGCAAATTAAAGAAAGCTATCTATGGACTCAAGCAATCTCCAAGAGCTTGGTATGCTAAACTCAGCTCTACACTTCTTGATCATAACTTTAAGAAATGCTCTAGTGACTCATCTCTCTTTATTAAAAATCTAGGAGATAAATTCATCATAGTCTTAGTATATGTAGATTATATCATCCTAACTGGAAATGACTTAAACTTAATCAAGTTAGAAAATTTCTCGAAGCAAAGTTTGATATTAAGGATTTAGGGAAACTAAAGTACTTTCTAGGGATAGAGCTTGCCTATTCTCCAAATGGGTTTGCTCTATCACAAAGAAAGTATGTGCTTGATCTTTTGCAGGAAACCAGCAAGCTAGGTGCCAAGCCCGCGTGTAGTCCGTTCAGCACCTCTTGTGGCCTCAAAGATGATGACATAAAGTTTGAGGACGAACAAAGATATCAAAGCTTGTAGGGAAATTAATCTATCTCACCATAACAAGGCCTGACATCTCATTCGCTGTGGGGCAACTTAGCCAACATATGCACAAGCCAAAATGGAAGCATTGGAGAGCCACCAAAAGGATTCTTCACTATCTAAAAGGCACACCCGGCATGGAATTGTCATGAAGAACAATTGCAGCTCACAAATCATAGGGTATTGTGATGCAGATTGGGCCGGGGATTAGGAAGATAGAAGATCAACTACTGGTTATTGCATGTTTGTTAGAGGAAACCTAGTAGCATGGAAAAGCAAAAACAACATGTAGTCTCAAGATCAAGTGTCGAAGCAGAGTATAAAGCAATGACAGCCGCTACTAGTGAGATCGTGTGGCTAAAGGCTCTAATAAAAGAATTAGGGTTCTTTGTCTCTACTCCAATTCAACTCCATTGTGACAATCAATCAGCAATTCACATAGCCTCAAATCCGGTCTTTCATGAAAGAACAAAGCATATTGAGGTAGATTGCCACTTTGTAAGGCAAAAGATTGAAGATAAGCTCATCTCTCCAAGTTTCACAAGGAGTGATCTTCAAGTTGCGGATATCTTTACAAAACCGGGAACCGCCAATCACATCCTCAAAAACTTGGGCAAGTTAGGTGTTTTTAATATATACACACCTAACTTGAGGGGGAGTGTTGAAATGAAGCATAATCAAGCCATTCTAGATAAGCCTTGCTAAGTAGTCAAAATAAGTTTCCAAGAATGTGCAAATTGGATCTTCCAAATGATCCAATTCTTAGAGCCCAATTGTATTCATTCCTAAGGTCCAAAGAGAGGGCACTAATGCCCATTGAGCTGGGCAAAGGATGGCCCTAAAGGGGCCAAAAGGCCCTAACGGCTAGTTGTGAAACTAGCCGTTGGGAGCCCACCAATGGCTAGCTTGTGCTAGCCGTTGGGGCAGCACTAAGGAGAGGGCATTGCCCTCTCCTCCCTCTATTAAAATTCTCCTATTCTCCCTCTTCTATAAATAGGTCAGGTTGGAGCATTGAATAGGTATAAAAAAAATGTCTCAACTTCTTATGTACTCTCTTTGAAATTTCAATAAAGTTCTTGAAGTTCTTATTCATTTCTCATTGCTTGCTTTCTTAGAAAATCAACAAAGTATTCGGGTAGGGTTTTACCTCCTTTTTGAATCATGAAGATTTTCCTCTTTAGCTCAAAGATTCGTCCGGTGTTGGTCTCTTGCCCATATAGTGCATGCATTTGATCCCACAAAGCCTTTGCATTTGGTATACAAGTAACTATTGCTTTGTGGGTTTTGTCAAGAGACATTTGGAGTAGCACCACAACTTGATCATCTTGTTTCTTCCAAGCTTTGAATGAAGGATCGACATCATCTAAGGGATCCTCCAATATGTGATTTTCAAGATTGAAGAAATTCAAGGATCTCTTGATGGTGTCTTGCCATGCGTTGTAATTGGAAGAATCTAAAAGAATGGAAGTGAACATGGAGGTGCTAATTTGTGGTGGTGGGTTACCGACACCGGAAGAAGAAGGTATCGAAGCCTGCTCTGATACCATGTTGAAATTTTGAAATAACAAGCTAAGAATGAAGAAAGGAAACTTCAAGAGTTTTATTGAAAAATCAAAGAGAGATTACATAGAGAGAAGACATGTTTTTCATACTTTACAAAGGGACTTAAGTGCCCTATTTATAGAGAAAAGAGGAGAGGGAAAAATGAGAGAAATGGGAGAGTGGAGAGAGCTTAGTGCTCTCTCCTTTAACTAGCCGTTGGAGGCTTCCAACGGTTAGTTTAGGAACTAGCCATTGGGGCCTCCAATGGCTAGTTTAGGAACTAGCCATTGGGGCCTCCAACGGCTAGTTTTTGCTAGCTGTTGGGGGACCATTCGATCCCTATTTGCTGGCCCATTTTGGGTCCCTAAATGGGCCATTCATTCTGGACAAAAAAAGGGAAGAAACAACTGCATACTTAAGGAATCATGACTTGGAATATTTGGACCCTAATTGATACTCATTTATAATGAGGTTGTCATGACTCATGATTTCTGTTGAAAATGAGGAGGAGATGTACATTGTATGTAGCTCGATGCCTCCCATTTACTATGAGCTATTTCACTCCAATTTGGACAACAACAAAGAAGCAATGAATCAACCATCCAAGTCCAAGAAGAAGAAGGCTAAAAAGGGTCCAAAGTGATCAAGTAACCAATCTAAGGAGGAAGAACAAATTTGGACAGATTGCTGTCCAGAAACTACACATGGGCTTTGGCCCAATCTGGCCAAAGCCCAACCCAACAAAGCAAGCTATTGAAGCCAACTTTCGACCCACTTAAATAAGACTTCAAGACCATCAAAAGGAGTACTAAATGAGGTCCAAATGAGCTGCATAGCCGGCCTAAGAAGAGCCTTGAAGACTGGTTTAGTGTGCTGTCCAGAAAAGTTCCTAGAACAAGTGTAATTCAAGTCCTCTTCATGAGCAATATTTGGCCTGGTCCTTAAGGGATTCTTAGGCCATCAAATGGGCATATTAAAGCCCTAAAAAGAGGCCCAAAAAGGGCCCTAAAAAGGGCAAAATGGCTAGTTCAATAGAACTAGCCGTCGGGGGTATATAATGTCATAAAATGATGCATATAGGTGTTTTTGGGGACAGAAATCTGTCCCCTTTGTCCCCCAATGGATCTATTGGCTTTTGTGGTCTTTTTCCCTCCTTTTTACATGTAATACTCTCTATATATAGAGAGCAAAATGGTGGAAGAAAAACACCATTGAGCATAGTCTCAAACTTGTCTTAGAATAGAGCAAAAGTCTCTTACATTGTCTTTATTTTTCGTAAGCTTTGTCTCAACACAAAAATGTCTTGTAATTGATAGTTCATCAATACTTTGAGTTTATTCTCACAAATTCAAGTGTTCTTACTTTGTTGTTCATCAACACATCCAAATACACAAACACCAAGTTTTCTCTTCCTTGCTCAAACATCAAAACCCTAGCTCACCAACCTAACTTCCGCACTCCAAATTTTAACAATTTCTAATGTTATACCCTTTTGGTTTATGAAGTTTTCAAAGTTTGGGCATATGTTATTTCTATCATCCGTTCTAAGTGTGTGAATTGATGCATTGTACACCTTAGTAACTAGATGATAGTACCTTTTAAATGCATTATGTGCTTGTGCCAAATCTTTAAGCATATATACCCATGTATATCTAGAGTGATGATCAATGAATGATATGATAAATTTGTATCCTTCTCTAGATATGCAAGGGGTTTCTCTAATATGACAATGCACATATTTAAAGGCATTTAAATTTGGATTGGACCTTATACCTTTAATAGGCAGTTCACTCCTTCTTTGATCCGGCCTAGCTCCGTTTGACTTGAGGTTTGGATGCAAGTCCCAACACCTTTCTTTGGTGTGGCCTTTTCTTTTGCAATGGGGGCATACGTTTTCAGCATGTTGCTCCTCCACCGTCACTTTGAAGCCATAGACCTCCATTTGTGGTTGGCTTTCTTTCTCAAGCCTCTTAGAGGTTTTAGCTCTTTGGATCATTCCTCTAACCTCCTCATAGGATGGTAGAGTTTCCCTTCTTAGGATTTCTTGGCACACCTCTTTGAATGGCTCTCCAAGAGACATGAGCAAGGCAAATGTCTTATCTTCATTTCTCCTTTGTTGTAGAACATTGAGGTCCATTGATAGTGGCCTCAAAGTCTCCATTTCTGTCCATAGCTTTTCAAGGTCGCCGAAGACTTGAGGTAGGGTTTTGCCAACTCTTTCAACTTTGGAGATGTTTAATTTCTAGTAGAGCAAGCAAAGAGAAATGAATAAAACTTCAAGACTTTTTATTGAAATCTCAAAGAGAATGCATAACAAATTGAGGCATTTTTTCATGCCTTACAAAGCTCCTAATTGACATATATATAGAAGAAGGAGAAGAGAAGAGATTGAATGAAGAGGGGAGAGGGCAATGCCCTCTCCCAAGTGCTGCCCCAACGGCTAGCATAAGCTAGCCGTTGGGGAGGCACCCAACGGCTAGTTTAATAACTAGCCGTTGGGGCCCCTTTTGGCCCCTTTGGGGCTCTCCTTTGCTGGGCTCATTTGAGCCCAGCACAATGGTTATTAGGGCCCTTTCTTTGGCCTTAGGAGAAGAAGCAAATGGGCTCTAGGAATTGGATCAATTTGGAAGCTTCAATGTGCACATTCATGGAGATTAATTCTGACTTCTTGGCAAGGATTATCTAGGCTTCATTATGCTTCATTTCAACACTCCCCCTCAAGTTAGGTGTGTATATATTAATAACACCTAACTTGCCCAAATTTTTGAGGATGTGATTGGCGGTTCCTGGTTTTGTAAAGATATCCGCAACTTGAAGATCACTTCTTGTGAATCTTGGAGAGATGAGCTTATCTTCAATCTTTTGCCTTATGAAGTGACAATCTACCTCAATATGCTTGGTTCTTTCATGAAATACCGGATTTGAGGCTATGTGAATTGCTGATTGATTGTCACAATAGAGTTGAATTGGAGTCGAGACAAAGAACCCTAATTCTTCTATTAGAGCCTTTAGCCACACGATCTCACTAGTAGCGGCTGCCATTGCTCTATACTCTGCTTCGGCACTTGATCTTGAGACTATACGTTGTTTTTTGCTTTTCCAAGCTACTAGGTTCCCTCCAACAAACATGCAATAGCCGGTAGTAGATCTTCTATCCTCCGAATCCCCGGCCCAATCCGCATCACAATATCCTATGATTTGTGAGCTGCAATTGTTCTTCATGACAATTCCCATGCCGGGAGTGCCTTTTAGATAGTGCAAGATCCTTTCGGTGGCTCTCCAATGCTTCCATTTTGGCTTGTGCATATGTTGACTAACTTGCCCCACACGCAATGAGATGTCAGGCCTTGTTATGGTGAGATAGATCAATTTCCCTACAAGCCTTTGATATCTTTGTTCATCCTCAAATTCTATGTCATCATCTTTGAGTCCACAAGCGGTGCTGATCGGGCTACACGCGGGCTTGGCACCTAGCTTACCGGTTTCCTGCAAAAGATCAAGCACATACTTTCTTTGTGATAGAGCAAACCCATTTGGAGAATAGGCAAGCTCTATCCCTAGAAAGTACTTTAGTTTCCCTAAATCTTTAATATCAAACTTTGTTTGGAGAAATCTTCTAACTTGATTGATTAAGTCTAGATCATTTCCGAGTTAGGATGATATCATCTACATATACTAAGACTATGATAAATTTATCTCCTAGTTTTTTAATAAAGAGGGATGAATCACTAGAGCATTTTTTAAAGTTATGATCAAGAAGTATAGAGCTGAGTTTAGCATACCAAGCTCTTGGAGATTGCTTGAGTCCATAGATGGCTTTCTTTAACTTGCAAACTTTGTTGTCTTGATGAGAAAAGCCCGGAGGAACCTCCATATATATTTCTTCTTCTAAGTCCCCTTGAAGGAAGGCATTTGCAACATCCATTTGAAATAAAGGTAAGGTGTAGTTGGCAGCAAGAGATAGAAGCACACGGATGGTATTCATTTTTGCCACGGGAGCATATGTTTCTTTGTAATCCACTCCATAAGCTTGAGTGAAACCTTTGGCAACTAGTCTTGCCTTGTATTTATCAAGACTTCCATCACTTTTGTGCTTAATTTTGTAAACCCACTTGCATCCTACAGCTCTTTTCCCTTTAGGTAGTGATGCTATTTCCCATGTTCCATTTTTCTCTAAAGCCTCCAATTCATCTTTCATAGCTTGTACCCATTGAGATTGATTTTTAGCTTCTTCAAAAGATCTTGGTTCTTCATGAAGATCTATGTTTCGAATGAATCTTTGATGGCTGCAAGAAGTGTTAGCAATTGAATAATATTCGGAAATAGGATGAGAGGTTACTTTAGAGTTATAAAAAAACTCTTTTGTTGATCCATTTGGAGGGAGGAAGTCTAAGCCTTGTAGATCGACGAAGAGGAGGAGGTGGGTCATCCATGATTTGTTCTTCTTCGTCTATGGGCAGCTCTTGTTCCAAATCATCTCCCCTTTGTTCTTGAATGATTTCTTGATCAGAATGAGATGGTGAGGGATCCTCTTGAGTTGGTTCCTCATGATCATTCGGAGCCGGTTCTTGCTGAATGTTTGGGTGATTGATTGTTGGTAGAATAATGCTCCATGGATCTTGAGCATCTCCTTTTCCAGCTTGGTCTAGGTCTTCCTTATCTGAAAAATAAAGTTCTCTTTCTACAAATATCACATCCTTGGATGTGTATAGCTTCTTGGTTAGTGGATCATAACATTTATACCCTTTTTCAAAAGTTGAATATCCTAAGAACACACATTTTCTCCCCCTTTCTTCTAACTTATTTCTGAAATTTTCAGGTACATGAACATAGCATAAGCATCCAAAAACTCTAAGATGGGAGATATTGGGTTTCCTTCCTAGTAGTAGCTCTAATGGAGATTTTCCTCCTAGAACTTGAGTGGGCATAAGATTAATGAGATGGGCAGCGGTTTTTATTGCCTCACTCCAAAACCTTTTAGGCATATTAGAGTGGATCATCATTGCCCTAGCTGTTTCTAATAAGTGCCTATTTTTCCTTTCGGCCACTCCATTTTGTTGTGGAGTTTCACACATGATTTTTGATGCATGATCTCTTTTTCATCTAAGAAGGATTCAAATGCATGACTAGTATATTCTCCCCCATGGTCAGACCTTATGATTTTAATGTTGGCATTAAATTGTTTGGTTACATATCTATAATAGCTTTTAAAGGCTTCAAGAACCTCAGATTTGGTCACCAATAGATATACCCAAGTATATCTAGTTTTGTGATCAATAAATGTCACAAAATATTTAAAGCCATTATGAGACATTAGAGGTGAGGTCCAAACATCAGAATGAACAAGTTCAAATGCATTTTCATATATAGTTTTTGAAATGGGATAATACACTCTAGTTTGTTTTCCAAGAACACATGCTTTGCAATGCCTATTTTCTACTTCTAGATTTGGAAATAGGCGTTTCAAAGCTAAGTCCCCAAGGTGACCTAAACGAGCATGCCATAATGAATGCATTTGACTTTGGGCAGCAAAAGCTTGGTTTTCTTGATCCAAGTAGTATAAGTTGTGTCTCCTAGACCCCTTGCCAATCAAGTGATTCGTTTTGAGATCCTGAAAAACAACTTCATTAGGATCAAATGTAACTTTGCAATTTTGTTCTTTTGTTATCTTTCCAATGGATAGAAGATTAGAATTAAACTTAGGCACATATAGAGCTTTAGTTTTCTTGCCAAGTAACTCAATTTCACCTAGATGATCAACTCTCAATTTTTCACCATTAGCTACTTTGACAATCCTAGAATCAGTGAGAGGAATAAGCCTTTTTATTTTGCTTTTATCCTTTACCATATGATTATCACAACCAGAGTCAATAAGCCATGAAGGAGATGTGTTTAGAAGATTACCAGAATGTGAAGCAATCTGTCCAATGAGCTTTTTCATCTCCCTTTGCATTTCCTCCATTTTGTTTTCAAGGACGACAACTTGAGAAACATGCTGGACATTTGCCATTTGATCTCCTTCCCTTTTGTTGAACTTTGGCCGTAAATGGGGATGAAGATGCCAGCATTTTTCCCTTTTATGGTCAGGTTTCTTACAATGGGAACAAACATCTCTCTTGGTGAAATTTTGAGCTTTGTTGGCTGGATGTTCTTCTTGGATTGATTTGAATGCTTGAGCTTCAGATTTGAGTTTAGTTGAATCCTCAAGCCTCATACTTGTTTCAGCTCTTTGAACCATGAATTGCACCTCTTGGAATGAAGGAAATATCTTCATTCTTAATATTTCTTGGCGAATGGGAGCAAATTCTTCTCCAAGACCCATAAGAAGACCAAAGGTCATGTCTTCATCAGTTCTTTGAAGGAGAACTTTAAGATTTGAAGTAGGAGGCCTCAAGAGATTGAGTTCATTCCAAAGATCCCTATATTCCCCAAAGAATTCGGGTAGGGTTTTACCTCCTTTTTGAACTTTGAAGATCTTCCTTTTTAATTCGAATATTCTGCCCGTATTTGTTTCTTGCCCATATAGAGTGCATTTGATCCCACAAAGCCTTAGCATTTGGAATGCAAGTGACCATTGCCTTGTGGGTTTTGTCAAGAGACATTTGTAGGAGAACCACCACTTGATCATCTCTTTTCTTCCATATTTTGAATGAAGGATCAGCATCATCAAGAGGTTCTTCAAATATATGATTTTCAAGGTTGAAGAAATTTAAGGACCTCTTGATGGTGTCTTGCCAAGCATTGTAGTTTGATGAATCCAAAAGAATGGATGTGAACATTGAAGTGCTAATTTGTGGTGGTGGATCTCCAAGACCGGAGGAGGAAGGGATATTGGCCTGCTCTGATACCATGTTTAATTTCTAGTAGAGCAAGCAAAGAGAAATGAATAAAACTTCAAGACTTTTTATTGAAATCTCAAAGAGAATGCATAACAAATTGAGGCATTTTTTCATGCCTTACAAAGCTCCTAATTGACATATATATAGAAGAAGGAGAAGAGAAGAGATTGAATGAAGAGGGGAGAGGGCAATGCCCTCTCCCAAGTGCTGCCCCAACGGCTAGCATAAGCTAGCCGTTGGGGAGGCACCCAACGGCTAGTTTAATAACTAGCCGTTGGGGCCCCTTTTGGCCCCTTTGGGGCTCTCCTTTGCTGGGCTCATTTGAGCCCAGCACAATGGTTATTAGGGCCCTTTCTTTGGCCTTAGGAGAAGAAGCAAATGGGCTCTAGGAATTGGATCAATTTGGAAGCTTCAATGTGCACATTCATGGAGATTAATTCTGACTTTTTGGCAAGGATTATCTAGGCTTCATTATGCTTCATTTCAACAGGAGATTTGTTGTTGAAGCTCAAAAACCCTTCCCAAGTTGTGTTTGTTCCCGTACAGCCCTTCAAGAGTGGACCACATGGATTTTGAGCTTGGACAGCCAACCATCATGGTTTGGTGAGCTTTGTCCAGGGAATTTTGTAACATCAAAAAGATGTAATCATCATTCTTCTTCCATTGCTCAAAATTGGGGTTGGATGCATCAAGTGGCTCATTTTGGATATGCTCCAATGCATTGTACAAATTCAAGAGCCTTTGCATAATTTCTACCCACTGTAGGTAATTTTCAGAAGTGAGGAGAGGAAGTGAAACCCGCTTTGATACCATGTTAAAATTTGGAATGCGGAAGCTAGGTTGGTGAGCTAGGATTTTGATGTTTGAGCAAGGAAGAGAAGACTTGGTGTTTGTGTATTTGGATGTGTTGATGAACAACAAAGAAAGAACACTTGAATTTGTGAGAATAAACTCAAAGTATTGTATTGATGAACTATCAATTACAAGACATTTTTGTGTTGAGACAAAGCTCAAGATACAAAGAGACTTTTTGGAGACTATGCTCTATTCTATTCTAAGTTTGAGCCTAAGCTCAATTGTGTTTTCCTTCCATCACTTTGCTCCCAATTTATAGAGATTATTACATGTTAAAAAGAGGAAATAGACCACCAAAGCCCAATAGAACCGTTGGGGGACAAAGGGGACAGATTTCTGTCCCCAAAACACTGTATAACAGCCATATTTTTGGCTGTTATACAGTCCAACGGCTAGTTCTTTTGAACTAGCTGTTGGGGCCTTGGATTAAGCCCTTTTATGGGCTACAATATGCCCAAGATGTTGGGCTAAAACACCCTTAAGGACTGGACCAAATGCAGCTCACAAATAGGCTTGAACCTTGAACCAAAATGGACTTGGATCTTGAAGTAATCTGGACAGCATCTTGGGTCTATCTTCTTGGCTTTATTTGGGCCTCCTATGAAGTCCATCTTGGCTTGGATTAGGGCTTCTTTCCATGCTCTTGAAGTGACCTTTAAGTGAGCCTAATATGAGCTTCATTAGGTGGGCACAATGGGCAGAATTCTAGGCTTCTTTCTAGCCCATTTTGATCTTCAATTTGTAACCTTTCTTTATTCCATTGTTTTCATAATATTTTGTCGAATTAGTGCAATGTATTCGGGGGGCATCCACTCGCACATTTCTATGAATGCTTCATCTTCTTCTTCATCTTCAACATCGGTCACCCCATTTTGTTGAGGTGTGTACATACAAGACATTTGATGTACAATGCCATTCTCTCTAAGGTAGTTTTCAAATTTCAAACTAGTGAATTCCCCACCATGGTCCGTCCTTAGAATTTTAATGTTGGCATTGTAAAGTTTGGTCACATATCTCTCATAGCTTTTAAAGGCTTGATCTTTGGTATTCAAGAGGTAGACCCAAGTGTACCTAGTTTTTTGGTCTACAAAAGTAATGAAATACTTGTAGCCTAAATGAGATATGATGGGTGAAGTCCACAAATCCGAATGAACTAAATCAAAAGCATCTTTATAAATTGTTTTTGAATTGGGATACATTGATCGGGTTTCTTTTCCCAAAATACAAGCTTTACAATGTCTATCTTCAATATTAATGCTTGGAAATAAATGCTTTAAAGCTTGGTCACTAGTGTTGAAAAGAAGTATTAATCAACCCCCTCATCACCAATTTAAAGCCTTCCCAAGAATCCAGCAAGTTCTCTTCCATAGAGCCCTAAAAGACCTCAGCCCATGGGCCTTTCCAAGCCCCAAGAAGGGGCCCGTTCCAGCCCATCAAAGGGGGCCCAATTGGGCCCCCAAATGGCTGTTTAAAACAGCCGTTGGAGGCTGTCCAACGGCTAGAATAGAGAGGGCTAATGCCCTCTCTTGCTCTCCCTTATTCTCTCTAATTCTCTCTTCCCCCCTTCTCTATAAATAGCCTTTAATGTTCCCTAGCTTTGGTATGAACAAAAGTTCAAACTATGAATGTTATTAGTTCTCCATTTCAATAAAATTCAGAATTACATTTCAAGTTTCCTTGAGTTCTCTCTTTGATCTTTCAACATGGTATCAGAGCAATCGATCCCATCCTCTTCTAGGTTGGGTGACCCTCCTCCATCCATAAACATTACCCAAATGCAAAATTTATCCTCCATTCAATTGAAAGGAGGAAACTACTATCAATGGGCAAATGTGATGAAGAGGGCACTCAATCTCAACAATCTAGAGAATCATGTTCTTGATGATCCACTTGAAGAAACTGATCCATCGTTCCGAGAATGGAAAAAAAGAGATGATCATGTCTTCATTCTTCTTCTTAATTCTCTAGATGAAACTCACAAAGCGATGGTGTCATGTGCTCCAAATGCAAAACTCTTGTGGGATGAAATGTTCTCTCTCTATGGTTTGGAATCCAACCTTGGGAGGATCTTTGAGCTTAAAAGACAAATTGCTTCCATCAAAAAGGAAGGCAAATCTCTTCCTCAATATTTTGGGGAGTATACGGATGCTTGGAATGAGCTAATAACTCTCCGGCCAAATTCCATAGATCTCAAAGTTCTTCGAAAAAGAAGAGACGAAGATAAGATATTTGATCTTCTCATGGGCTTAGATGATTCATATTCTCATCTAAGGCAAGAAATCCTTCGAATGAAGGACTTTCCATCATTTGGAGAAGTCCAAAATATGATCCAAAGGACTGAAGTGAGTATTAGATTGGAGGAGAGCTCCAAACAAAAATTGGAAGCTCAAGCTTTCATTGCTTCCTCGGATGAATTCAATGCTGCCAAGGCCAATCAAATCAGAAGGAGAAATGAAATATGCTCTCATTGCAAAAAGAGGGGTCACTCAAAGGACAAATGCTGGGAATTGCATCCTCATTTAAAGCCTAAAATGTTCAAACAAAGAGACCAGCAAGGAGCTCCAAATACATTCAATTCTGGACAGCAACCCTCTGCCCAATTCATGAAGATCCAAGCTCCATCAATGGCTGAGTTTGCTGCACTCCAAACACAATTAAATGAAGTTACAAAGAGGCTTCAACAAATGGCTCCATCATCTGGTAAAAATAAAAAACTTTTCTCATATTTAAATTCTGAAAAATTTCTCATTGATTCGGGAACCGAATGTCATATGGTTAAGGATAAAGCAAAAATAAAAAGATTTGAAAACCTTCCTAACCATATAATTGTTCGTGTTGCAAATGGACAAGATTTGAGAGTAAATCAAGTTGGGGAAGTTGACATTTTTGGAAAACCTACAAAAGCTTTATATGTTCCCAAACTTACCTCAAACCTACTGTCCATTAGCAAGATCACCAATGATCAAAAGTGTAGAGTTGTTTTTGACCCCAATAATGTCTCTTTTCAGGACCTCAAGTCCAATCAATTGATTGGCAAGGGTTCTAGAAGAGGACTTTATTACTTGGATCAAGAACAAACTGCACTTGTAGCTCACATCAAGGAGGATCAATCTCTTTGGCATGGACGCTTAGGACATCCAGTAATCGAGCTTTAAAACGTCTATTCCCAACCTTGAATTTTGAGAATAGACATTGTAAAGCTTGTATTTTGGCTAAAGAAACCCGAACAATGTATCCCATTTCAGAAACAATTTATGAAAATCCTTTTGATTTGGTTCATTCGGATGTTTGGACTTCTCCTATCATGTCACACTTAGGTTACAAATACTTCATTACCTTCATTGATCATAAAACCAGGTACACATGGGTGTATCTTCTAAATACCAAAGACCAAGCTCTTGAAGCTCTCAAGAGCTATGTGAAGTATGTGACCAAACTATACAATGCCAATATAAAAGTCCTAAGGTCAGATCATGGTGGTGAATTTACAAGCCTCAATTTTGAAAACTACCTTAAGGAAAATAGCATTATGCATCAAATGTCATGTGTTTACACACCCCAACAAAACGGGGTAGCTGAAAGAAAGAATAGGCACATACTTTAAACATCTAGGGCAATGATGTTCTATGCAAATATGCCAAAAAAATTCTGGTGTGATGCGGTTAAAACCGCGGTTCATGTTATAAACCTCATGCCCACTGAAATTTTAAAAGGGCAATCCCCTCTAGAGGTTCTTCTAGGAAGAAAACCTAAAATCTCTTACCTTAGGACATTTGGTTGCACATGCTACATTCATATTCCAGCACACTTAAGAAACAAATTAGAACATAGAGGAAGAAAGTGTGTATTTCTAGGATATGCAGCCTTTGAAAAAGGTTATAGGTGCTATGATCCTACTACTAACCGAACATACACATCTAAAGATGTGATATTCTTGGAGGATGAGTTCTATTTTGCAGGAAATGAAGAAACAAAGGAAATGCCAAAGACTGAAATTCCTCCTAGCTCTTGGGACTTTCTCATATCTCGTTCTCAAGGAGCTGAACAAACCGAAGGAAACTCCTCTTCAGACGCAAGCCACAACTCTCAAAATGAAAATTCAGAAGCTTTAGAAGCTGAACAACCAACTGTTTTAGGGGGAGAAAGTGATACGAATGAGGAAAATACAAATGAAGAAGAATCCCTTGAAATTGAAGAGGAACCGGATCAACCTCCACCTCAACTAAGAAGATCAACAAGGCTTAGACGTTCTCCATCCGAATGGATCAACCGAAGAGTGTTCTATAACTCTAGGGTAACATCTTATCCTATTTGTGATTATTATACCACCTCACATGTTTCCTTGGACCACCAAGCTTTCTTGAGTAATCTAGATAAAGAAGTGGAACCAACATCATTTGAGCAAGCATCAAGAGATCCAAGATGGAAAAGAGCAATGGAGGAGGAATTAAAAGCTTTATCAAAGAATGGAACATGGGAAATCACTACACTACCTAAAGGGAAGAAGGCCGTAGGGTGTAAGTGGGTTTACAAAATCAAGCACAAGAGTGATGGATCAGTTGAGAGGTTCAAAGCAAGGCTGGTGGCAAAAGGATATACTCAAGCCTATGGGATTGATTACAAAGAGACCTATGCTCCAGTTGCAAAAATAAACACTATTAGAGTCCTCTTGTCTTTTGCGGTGAATCATGGATGGAGCCTATTTCAAATGGATGTAGCCAATGCTTTCCTTCAAGCAGATCAAGAAGAAGAAGTCTACATGCAAATACCAAAGGGCCTTCAATCACAAAGAGGAAATGCATGCAAACTTCATAAGGCAATTTATGGTCTCAAACAATCTCCAAGAGCTTGGTATGCAAAGTTAAGCCATGCTTTCCTTAGTAACAGATTTCATAAATGCAATAGTGATTCATCTCTCTTTCTTAGAAGGACTAATGATCATATCACAATTGCACTAGTATATGTAGATGACATTATCATAACAGGTAGTGATTTGCATCAAATAAACCTAGTTAGGAATTTTTTAAAGTCTAGATTTGAAATTAAAGATCTAGGGAAACTAAAGTATTTTCTAGGTATTGAGTTAGCCTATTGTCCCAATGGGCTAATTCTCTCCCAAAGAAAATATGCTCTTGATCTTTTGCAGGAAACGGGAAAGCTTGGAGCAAGACCGGTTTGCAGTCCAGTTTCCACTTCCGGTCCTTTAGCCGATGATAATGATCCTTTAGAAGACATTGAGAGATATCAGAGACTGGTTGGGAAGCTTATTTATCTTACTATCACAAGGCCGGACATAGCATATGCTGTGAGCTATATAAGTCAGTTCATGCATTCTCCAACGAAAGGTCATTGGAGAGCTGCGGAGAGGATTCTTCATTACATCAAAGGATCACCTGGGCTAGGAATTTGGATGAAGAACAATGGAAGTGTAAACATCGAAGGATATTGTGATGCTGATTGGGCAGGGGATCCCACCGACAGAAAGTCTACCATTGGATATTGCATATTTGTTGGAGGAAACTTGGTAGCATGGAAGAGCAAAAAACAACGGGTTGTATCTAGATCAAGTGCAGAGGCCGAGTATAGAGCCATGGCAGCGGGAGCCAGTGAGATAGTATGGCTAAAAGCCTTAGTAGAAGAACTAGGGTTTATGGTCTCCACTCCTATCAAGCTTCATTGTGACAATCAATCCGCAATTCACATTGCCACTAATTCGGTGTTCCATGAATGAACCAAGCACATAGAAGTCGATTGTCATTTTATTCGACAAAAAGTGGAGGAAAAGCTCATTGTCACTCCACACATCAAAGGAAAAGATCAACTTGCTGTTATTTTCACAAAGGGAGGAACAACAGCCCACCTACAAGAAATGATGAGCAAGTTGGGTACTATCAACATCTACGCACCCAACTTGAGGGGGAGTGTTGAAAAGAAGTATTAATCAACCCCCTCATCACCAATTTAAAGCCTTCCCAAGAATCCAGCAAGTTCTCTTCCATAGAGCCCTCAAAGACCTCAGCCCATGGGCCTTTCCAAGCCCCAAGAAGGGGCCTGTTCCAGCCCATCAAAGGGGGCCCAATTGGGCCCCCAAATGGCTGTTTAAAACAGCCGTTGGAGGCTGTCCAATGGCTAGAATTTCTAGCCGTTGGAGCAGCCTCCAACTGCTAGAATAGAGAGGGCTAATGCCCTCTCTTGCTCTCCCTTATTCTCTCTAATTCTCTCTTCCCCCTTTCTCTATAAATAGCCTTTAATGTTCCCTAGCTTTGGTATGAACAAAAGTTCAAACTATGAATGTTATTAGTTCTCCATTTCAATAAAATTCAGAATTACATTTCAAGTTTCCTTGAGTTCTCTCTTTGATCTTTCAACAACTAGGATGCCCAAAACATTTATGCCAAAGAGATGCATCTTCTTTGACATGAGCTACGAGTGCATGATGCTTTTGATCCAAAAAATATAGATCCCCTCTTCTAGAACCCTTGCCAATCAATTGATTCGACTTGAGGTCCTAAAAAGTAATAGTGTTTGGGTCAAAAACAACTCTACACCCTTGATCCGTAGTGACTTTGCTAATGGACAAAAGATTTGAAGTGAGTTGGGGAACAAATAAAGCATTTGATGTTTTTCTAAAAAGTTTAATTTCTCCAATTTGCTCAACTTTCAAATCTTGCCCATTGGCAACACGGACTACTTATGGTTAGGAAGTTTTTTAAAACACTTGATTTTTCTTCTATCCCTTACCATATGATGGTCCGTTCCCGAATCAATGAGAAAATCTTTGAAATTAAAAGAGGATAAAGTGCTTTGATTTTTACCATTAGAGGGAGCCAGTTGTTGAAACTTCTTGGAGATGTCATTGAGTTGACTTTGAAAAGCAGCAAAATCAGCCATGGTAGGTCCTTGAAGCTTGGCGTGAAGTGCATTATGTTGCTCGGAAAGTTGCTTCCTTGGTTTGAAGGTCTTGGACTTTAAATGAGGATGAAGGTTTCAACACTTCTCCTTCGTATGTCCTCTTTTCTTGCAATGGGCGCATACATCAATTTTCTTTGGAACTTGATGTGCTTTGGCAGCCATGTGCTCTTCAACAGTAGCCATGTGACCTTGAGCTTCAAGTCTAAGTTTGGAATTTTCTTCCAAACGCATGCTAACTTCCGTTCGTTGGATCATATTTTGCACTTCTCCAAATGAAGGAAATTCCTTCATTCGGAGAATTTCTTGTTTAAGAAGAGAGTAGGAATCATCTAGACCCATGAGAAGACCAAAAATTTTATCTTCTTCTTTCCTCTTTTGGAGGACTTTGAGATCTATGGAATCCGGGCGGAGAGTGGAGAGCTCATTCCAAGTATCCGTATATTCCCCAAAGTATTGAGGAAGTGATTTCCCTTCCTTTTTGATGTTTGAAATTTGTCGTTTGAGCTCGAAAATTCTGCCAAGGTTAGATTCTTGGCCATAAAGAGAAAACATTGTGTCCCATATTAGTTTTGCATTGGGAGCACAAGTCACCATGGCTTTGTGTGTTTCATCCATGGAATTGAGTAGAAGAAAAAACATATGATTGTCCCTCTTCTTCCATTCTCTAAAGGAAGAATCCACCTCTTCAAGTGGTTGATCAAGTATGTGACCCTCCAAGTTGTGAAGTTCCAGCGCTCTTCTCATCAATGCTGCCCATTGATAATAATTTCCTCCTTTTAATTGAATGGAGGATATATTTTGAAATTGGGTAATGTTGATGGTGTTGAAAGATCAAAGTGTGAACTCAAAGAGCCTTGAAATAAAAATCTGGATTTTATTGAAATAAAGAGCTAAGAACATTCATAGTTTGAACTTTTGTTCATACTTATGATAGAGAACAATGAAGACTATTTATAGAGAAACAAGGAGGGAGAGATTACAAGGAGAATAAGAGAGAACTAGTGAGAATAAGAGAGGGCATTGGCCCTCTCTTATTCTAGCCGTTGGAGGCTGTCCAACGGCTGTTTTAAACAGCCTAATGGGGGCCCAATTGGGCCCCCTTTGATGGGTTGGAATGGGCCCTTCTATGGGCTCAAAGAGGCCCATGGGCTGAAGCAAATTTAGAGGTCCAATGGAAGACAACTTGCTGAATGCTTTGGAAGACTTTAAACTTGTGATGAGAAGCTTGATTAGTTCTTCTTTTCAACACTCCCCCTCAAGTTGGGTGCGTAGATGTTGATAGTACCCAACTTGCTCATCATTTCTTGTAGGTGGGCTGCCGTCCCTCCCTTTGTGAAGATGTCCGCAAGTTGATCTTCTCCTTTGATGTGAGGAGTGACAATGAGTTTTTCTTCTACCTTTTGCCGAATAAAATGACAATCAACCTCTATGTGCTTGGTTCGTTCATGAAAAACTGGGTTAGTGGCAATGTGAATTGCGGATTGATTATCACAATGAAGCTTGATAGGAGTGGTGACTGCAAACCCTAGTTCTTCTATCAATGCCTTTAGCCATACAATCTCACTGGCTCCCGCTGCCATAGCTCTATACTCGGCCTCCACTTGATCTAGATACAACCCGTTGTTTTTTGCTCTTCCAAGCTACCAAGTTTCCTCCAACAAACATGTAATATCCAAGTGGTAGACTTTCTATCGATGGGATCCCCGCCACAACAAGCATCACAATACCCTTCAATGTCTGCATTCCCATTATTCTTCATCCAAATTCCTAGCCCGGGAGATCCTTTGATGTAATGAAGAATCCTCTCCGCTGCTCTCCAATGACCTTTTGTTGGGGAGTGCATGAACTGACTTATATAACTCACTGCATATGCTATGTCCCGGTCTTGTGATGGTGAGATAGATAAGTTTGCCAACTAGCCTCTGGTATCTTTCAATGTCTTCTAGAGGATCATTGTCATCGGTTAAGGGACCGGAAGTGGAAACGGGGGCTGCAAACCTGGTCTTGCTCCAAGTTTTCCGTTTCCTGCAAAAGATCAAGAGCATATTTTCTTTGGGAGAGAATTAGCCCATTGGGACAATAGGCTAACTCAATGCCTAGAAAATACTTTAGTTTCCCTAGATCTTTAATTTCAAATCTAGATTTTAAAAAGTTCCTAACAAGGTCTATTTGATGCAAATCACTACCTGTTATGATAATGTCATCTACATATACTAATGCAATTGTGATATGATCGTTAGTCCTTCTAACAAAGAGAGATGAATCACTATTGCATTTATGAAATCCATTACTAAGGAAAGCATGGCTTAACTTTGCGTACCAGGCTCTTGGAGATTGCTTGAGACCATAAATTGCCTTATGAAGTTTGCATGCATTTCCTCTTTGTGAATGAAGACCCTTTGGTATTTGCATGTAGACTTCTTCTTCTAGATCTCCTTGAAGAAAAGCATTGGCTACATCCATTTGGAATAGGCTCCATCCATGATTCACTGCAAGGGACAAGAGGACTCTAATAGTATTCATTTTTGCAACAGGAGCATAGGTCTCTTTGTAATCAATCCCATAGGCTTGAGTATATCCTTTTGCCACCAGCCTTGCTTTGAACCTATCAATCGATCCATCAATTTTGTGCTTGATTTTGTAAACCCACTTACACCCTACGGTCTTCTTCCCTTTAGGTAGAGTAGTGATTTCCCACGTTCCATTTTTTGATAAAGCTTCTAATTCTTCTTCCATTGCCTTTTTCCATCTTGGATCTCTTGATGCTTGCTCAAATGATGTTGGTTCCACTTCTTTATCTAAGTTACTCAAGAAAGTTTGGTGGTCCAAGGAAACATGAGAGGTGTTATAGTAATCACAAATAGGATGAGAGGTTATCCTAGAGTTATAGAACACTCTTCGGTTGATCCATTCGGATGGAGGAAGCCTAAGCCTAGTTGATCTCCTTAGTTGAGGTGGAGGTTGATCCGGTTCCTCTTCTATTTCAAGGGATTCTTCTTCATTTGTAACTTCCTCATTTGTATCACTTTCTCCCCCTAAAGTAGTTGGTTGTTCAGCTTCTAAAGCTTCTGAATTTTCATTTTGAGAGTTGTGGTTTGTATCTGAAGAGGAGTTTCCCTCGGCTTGTTCAGCTCTTTGAGGAGGAGCTATGAGAAAGTCCCAAGAGCTAGGAGGAATTTCAATTTTTTGCATTTCCTTAGTTTCTTCATTTCCTGCAAAATAAACCTCATTTTCCAAGAATATCACATCTTTAGATGTGTATGTTCGGTTAGTAATAGGATCATAGCATCTATACCCTTTTTCAAAGGCTGCGTATCCAAGAAACACACACTTTCTTCCTCTATGTTCTAACTTGTTTCTTAAGTGTGCTGGAATATGAATGTAGCATGTGCAACCAAATGTCCTAAGGTGAGAGATTTTAGGTTTTCTCCCTAGAAGGACCTCTAGAGGGGATTGCCCTTTTAAAATTTCAGTGGGCATTAGGTTTATAACATGAACCGCAGTTTTAACCGCATCACACCAGAATTTTTTTGGCATGTTTGCATAAAACATCATTGCCCTAGATGTTTCAAGTATGTGCCTATTCTTTCTCTCAGCTACCCCATTTTGTTGGGGTGTGTAAACACATGACATTTGATGTATAATGCTATTTTCCTTAAGGTAATTTTCAAAATTGAGGCTAGTAAATTCACCCCCATGATCTGACCTAAGGACTTTTATATTTGCATTGTATAGTTTGGTCACATACTTCATATAGCTCTTGAGAGCTTCAAGAGCTTGGTCTTTGGTGTTTAAAAGGTACACCCATGTGTATCTAGTTTTATGATCAATGAAGGTAATGAAGTATTTGTAACCTAAGTGTGACATGATAGGAGATGTCCAAACATCCGAATGAACCAAATCAAAAGGATTTTCATAAATTGTTTCTGAAATGGGATACATTGTTCGGGTTTCTTTAGCCAAAATACAAGCTTTACAATGTCTATTCTCAAAATTCAAGGTTGGGAATAGACGTTTTAAAGCTCGATCACTAGGATGTCCTAAGCGTCCATGCCAAAGAGAGTGATCCTCCTTGATGTGAGCTACAAGTGCACTTTGTTCTTGATCCAAGTAATAAAGTCCTCCTCTTCTAGAACCCTTGCCAATCAATTGATTCGACTTGAGGTCCTGAAAAGAGACATTATTGGGGTCAAAAACAACTCTACACTTTTGATCCTTGGTGATCTTGCTAATGGACAGTAGGTTTGAGGTAAGTTTGGGAACATATAAAGCTTTTGTGGGTTTTCCAAAAATGTCAACTTCCCCAACTTGTTTTACTCTCAAATCTTGTCCATTTGCAACACGAACAACCATATGGTTAGGAAGGTTTTCAAACCTTTTTATTTTTGCTTTATCCTTAACCATATGACATTCGGTTCCCGAATCAATGAGAAATTTTTCAGAATTTAAATATGAGAAAAGTTCTTGTTTCTTACCGGATGATGGAGCCATTTGTTGAAGCCTCTTTGTAACTTCATTTAATTGTGTTTGGAGAGCAGCAAACTCAGCCATTGATGGAGCTTGGACCTTCACGAATTGGGCAGAAGGTTGCTGTCCAGAATAGTATGCATTTGAAGCTCCTTGCTGATCTCTTTGCTTGAATACTTGCCAATCAATTGATTCGACTTGAGGTCCTGAAAAGAGACATTATTGGGGTCAAAAACAACTCTACACTTTTGATCCTTGGTGATCTTGCTAATGGACAGTAGGTTTGAGGTAAGTTTGGGAACATATAAAGCTTTTGTGGGTTTTCCAAAAATGTCAACTTCCCCAACTTGTTTTACTCTCAAATCTTGTCCATTTGCAACACGAACAACCATATGGTTAGGAAGGTTTTCAAACCTTTTTATTTTTGCTTTATCCTTAACCATATGACATTCGGTTCCCGAATCAATGAGAAATTTTTCAGAATTTAAATATGAGAAAAGTTCTTGTTTCTTACCGGATGATGGAGCCATTTGTTGAAGCCTCTTTGTAACTTCATTTAATTGTGTTTGGAGAGCAGCAAACTCAGCCATTGATGGAGCTTGGACCTTCACGAATTGGGCAGAAGGTTGCTGTCCAGAATAGTATGCATTTGAAGCTCTTTGCTGATCTCTTTGCTTGAATACTTTAGGCTTTAAATGAGGATGCAATTCCCAGCATTTGTCTTTTGAGTGACCCCTCTTGTTGCAATGAGAGCATATTTCATTTCTCCTTCGAATTTGATTGGCTTTGGCAGCATTGAATTCATTCGAGGAAGCAATGAAAGCTTGAGCTTCCAATTTTTGTTTGGAGCTTTCTTCCAATCTAATGCTCACTTCAGTCCTTTGGATCATATTTTGGACTTCTCCAAATGATGGAAATTCCTTCATTCGAAGGATTTCTTGCCTTAGATGAGAATATGAATCATCCAAGCCCATGAGAAGACCAAATATCTTATCTTCCTCTCTTCTCTTTCTAAGAACTTTGAGATCTATAGAATCTGGTCGAAGAGTTGTTAGCTCATTCCAAGCATCCGTATACTCCCCAAAATATTGAGGAAGAGATTTGCCTTCCTTTTTGATGGAAGCAATTTGTCTCTTAAATTCAAAAATTCTCCCAAGGTTGGATTCCAAACCATAGAGAGAGAACATTTCTTCCCATAAGAGTTTTGCATTTGGAGCACACGACACCATCGCCTTGTGAGTTTCATCTAGAGAATTCAGAAGAAGAATGAAGACATGATCATCTCTTTTTTTCCATTCTCGGAATGATGGATCAGCTTCTTCAAGTGGATCGTCAAGAACATGATTCTCTAGATTGTTGAGATTGAGTGCCCTCTTCATCACATTTGCCCATTGATAGTAATTTCCTCCTTTCAATTGGATGGAGGATAAATTTTGCATTTGGGTAATATTTATGGATGGAGGAGGGTCACCCAACCTAGAAGAGGATGGGATCGATTGCTCTGATACCATGTTGAAAGATCAAAGTGTGAACTCAAAGAGCCTTGAAATAAAAATCTGGATTTTATTGAAATAAAGAGCTAAGAACATTCATAGTTTGAACTTTTGTTCATACTTATGATAGAGAACAATGAAGACTATTTATAGAGAAACAAGGAGGGAGAGATTACAAGGAGAATAAGAGAGAACTAGTGAGAATAAGAGAGGGCATTGGCCCTCTCTTATTCTAGCCGTTGGAGGCTGTCCAACGGCTAGAATTTCTAGCCGTTGGAGCAGCCTCCAACGGCTGTTTTAAACAGCCTAATGGGGGCCCAATTGGGCCCCCTTTGATGGGTTGGAATGGGCCCTTCTATGGGCTCAAAGAGGCCCATGGGCTGAAGCAAATTTAGAGGTCCAATGGAAGACAACTTGCTGAATGCTTTGGAAGACTTTAAACTTGTGATGAGAAGCTTGATTAGTTCTTCTTTTCAACAGATGGAAGGTGGAAGGTCACCCAACCTTGAAGAGGAAGGGATCGAAGTTTGCTCTGATACCATGTTGAAATATCAAAATATAGAGCACAAGAAATGAAAAATACTTCTGAATTTTATTGAAGAAGAATGAGAGCATACATGGACAGATTTGAGAGCATTTTTCTCATGCCTTTGGAAGTGGATGGAGAGCTCCATTTATAGAGCTACAAGGGAGACATAAAGACAAATAAAAGAGGGGGAAAAAGAGGGAAAAAGAGTCCAAAAACAAATAGAGCCATTGGGGAACAAAGGGGACAAATTTCTATCCCCAATGCACTGCACAACAGCCAGATTTTCTGGCTGTGTGCAGTCCAACGGCTAGCTCTTTTGACTAGCCGTTGGGGCCTCTTTTTAAGCCCCTTTATGGGCTAAAATATGCCCAAGATGTTGGGCTAAAAATCCCCTTAGGGCCAGACCTAAAGCAGCTTGGAAATGCTCTTGGACTTGGCTTGAAATGGGCTTGGTTCTGTGAACATTTCTGGACAGATTATGGGCCAGATTCAAGGGCATGTTTTGGGCTGGCTATGCAACCATCTTGGGCCTTGATTAGGGCTTCATTTGATGGTTTTGAAGTATCCTTCAAGTGGGCCGAAGGTGGGCTGCAACCCCTTGCTTTGTTGGGTTGGGCTTTGGCCGGATTGGGCCAAAGCCTATGTGTTGTTTCTGGACAGCAATCTGTCCAGATTTACTCTTCATCACTTTGGACCTTCTTTCTTCTTCTTTCTCATCTAAGCTTCTATATTCATATACTTGGTTGATGGAGATGAGTTGGGCTTCTCTTCTTTTCAACAAATTGGAGTTATATACAGAAAGGTATGATGTTTTTATTGAAACTATATGAAGTAGTTTTAAAATTAAAACTGAAAAGAAAATGAAATTTTATAAACTTATACACTTAAATTCTGATGATGGTCAAAACTAGAAAGTTTTGGATCTATATCTTATCTTCGATTTGAGACATGAATCACTTAAATTGGAGAATTACAAAGGTGATATGGAAATTCTCCCAAAACTATGCAGAGTTGATTTTAGGAACTTAGACTGAAAAAGTTATAAAATTTTCTAAATTCGTGTGGTTAGAATTTGAAGTTGGTCTGAACATAAAAGTTGGAGATATATGTCTTATCTTTAAGAAAAAATTTTAATCATTTGAATCTAGTCAAAATTTTGGAAGACTTATGATTTTACTAAACCTACACGTGGTAGGTTTTGTTGAAGATGAAGATGACGATGGAGCATTTAGAGAGATGTGTGATTGGATGCCCCCCGAATACATAGCCCTAATCCGTCAACAACTTGGATAGCAAATACACATCAAAAGTCCATACAAAGGAAGAAAGAAATGGCTCCAAAATGAAGTATACCATGACCCAAGAAGGCTGCCCAAACTTGGACAGAAAGATAGGCAAATTTCTGGACAGAAATTTGCCCAGAAAATTGGCCCAGAATTAGGCCCATTTACAGCCCACCTTCGACCCACTTAAAAGAGACTTCAAGACCATCAAATGAAACCCTAATCAAGGTCCAAGATGTCTCTATAGCCAGCCCAAAACGGAACCAAAAGACTGGCCCAACAATCTGTCCAGAATGCTCACAAGAACAAGGCCCAATTCAATTCAAGTTCAAGTTCATTTCAAGGGAGCTTTTGGACCAGCTATGGGAGCTTTTAAAGCCCAGCAAAATGGGCACATTTAGTCCAATTAAGGGCCTAATTGAAGGCTCCAAACAGCCAGAAAAATCTAAGGAAAAAGGGCCCAAACTGCCAGGGGCAGTTTGGGCAGTCCATATTCCAACAGCTAGTTTTTCTAGCTCTTGGAATTCCTTGGTTTTGAAGCCCAACGTCTCTTTTGGCTTTAGACATCATTTTGTATCATTTTAGGCCCCTCTCTTCCATTATAAATAGCTCTCTAAGGGATAGAGCAACATACCATTGAGCATAGTCTCAAACTTGTCTTAGAATAGAGCAAAAGTCTCTTACATTGTCTTTATTTTTCTTGAGCTTTGTCTCAACACAAAAATGTATTGTAATTGATAGTTCTTCAATACAATACATTTGAGTTTATTCTCACAAATCTAGTGTTCTTTATTGTCCTTCAACCACACAATTCAAAGCCATCTCTTCCTTGCTCAAACATCAAAACCCTAGCTCACCAATCTAGCTTCCGCATTCCAAATTTTAACAGGTTTTGTATGAATTTTTCTCTAAGTATGGAAATTTAAGATTTTACCTTATGAAAGAAAACATTTCCATATCCGTCTTGTAGTCCGAAAATATGATATTATTGAAGTAATTAAATTGATGAAATATACATATTGTTTAACTTGGGTGTAGGGTTATGTTTCGTACGAGGGGTGACTCATTCGAGAAAATGAGGACAGTTAGGTGGAGTGGCGTACCCTCCCCAATCAAGGTGAGTGGGATGAACTATTTCTGACTTTAAATGAAAAAATAGTTTTCGATCATGATTTTTAATAAATAAATTTTGAAATATGATTTAGAAATGTTTTAGTATTTGTGGCATGTCTTGAAACGATGTTCTATAAAAATTGCATCCTAATATTATGATTACTTGATAGTGTCAATTTTTTACGAGTACAAATTTACGAATGATGACATATGGTACATGTGTATGATTATGGGATGGTGTATAGTAGCTATAGCACACTCCCTACTATGGTATTGAGCGTTTACTTAACGGGATGAAGTGGTGGGGTAACACAGGAACAGGGGTTTGAGCCTCCTGTCTCTGACTAATGGATCCAACAGACGAGCATCACGTGAGGACCATGTCAACACAAAGGGAAAACGCATGTCACTCTCACAAATTCATGGGGTGTCAGTTAGTAATAAAACGCATTCTATACATATGTTGCAAATGAATGAAATATAATTTGAAAACGTTGGTTTGATTTGCCACTCTCACAAATTTATTTATTGTCATTATATAGTCCTTGCACCTCACTCACTATGTACGTAGATTATACTCACCCCCTCATATTTACAAATTTTCAGCTTATACTGCACTTGACTGACATTGAGGTACTGTTTCTCGAGGATTACTGAGAGACGCTACCGGGTAAGCATTCATACCCATCTTTCTTTATGATTGGACCGCGCATATAAATATTATATGTAAATTGGAGGCAAATGTTTTAAAGAAAGTTTTTGAAAATTTTCTTCTTCAAATCTTCCACTGTATAATTTGACTTAGGATATCGAGTAGGGTCATGATATTAGTCATAATATTAGTCTTGCGTCACCTCGGTGTGCGAGTAGGGCAAACCCATGCCTTGAGGAGTCACAACAGTCTGTTCGCATTCACAACCTGCGAGTCAGGGCGTGACACTATGTATTCAAGTCTACTATACCATATATTCGCATCATCATCAACATAATCATATGTAAAGGCAATAGACGAAAAACAAGAATTACCATTAAATGAAATATCCAGTGCATATAATTCATCGTGGACAAAACCTGAACAAGTCAAAAAACTGCCATAGCTAACAGAAATAAAAGAGTTTCTAAAAGACAAAGCAAATCCTAGATAATCTTGACAAAGAATAGAAATAAGGTTCCATTGAATATCCGAAGTATAAAGAATGTCATGCAGATATAGAGGCTGACCACTTTGCAGCTCTAGTTTGTAAGTTTCAATCCCTATGATGATGACAAATGCTTTATTCCCCATGTAAATCCTTTTAGTGGGAGGACTCTTTCGTCGAAACTTCATATACATGCTCCTATCTTAAGCTACATGGTTGGTGACTTTTGAGTCAACAATCCATAAAAAAGAGGAATCAATAAACATCACAATAGAGGAAATAAAGCTCAAACCATGTAAAGAAAATGGACATACCTTCCACTCATCACACTTGCGAATGAAATGACCAAATTTATCACATACGTAGCACTTCACTTTAGCCTTATTAAGCTCCTTTTCATGTGCTTTTGTACTTGTTGTCTGATTTGTTGGATGACTTCTTTTTGCCTAGGCCTCGACTCACATGAATCTGATAATGACTGGATAACACTCAGTACTTGAAACTCATCCGAAATGGACTTGTCCATCCATAGCCCAGCGATCATACTCAATATTTGCATCAAACATTATTTCATTGTACGATCTGTCCTTTTCTTATACGTGATAAACTTATAAGTAAACATTCTCACCTTAGGAGCTGAGAGGGCACTATAATGCTCTTTTAGAGTGAGCCAAACCAATATAGCCATAGGATTCTCCTCATAGACTCAGATCATGTTATCATGCATACTACTAATTAGGATTGCCCTGGCCTAGCTATTCTTTATTTTCCATGCATGATAAGCCTCCTAATCCCACCTAACTTGAGAGACATGACGAATGCCTTTATGTGGAAACATTTTCCTACCACCCTCAAGGGTAATGCACTAACATGGTTTAATTCGATTTTATCATTTAGGATCCAGAGTTTCTCCTAATTTCGTTAGTAGTTCGAAGCACACTCTATAATCAGCCAAGGAGTCAAGAGGAAGTTTACCTCCCTACTGTCATTACAGCAGAAAGATAATGAGCCTTTAAGAGACTTCCTAGAGAAATTCAAGGCTGAGATGATGAAGGTCCCAGACTTAGACCATTCCGTTGCGTTGGCCACACTTCTTACTGGACTGTGACCATTGGGCATGAAGACATCGATCACAAAGAATCTTTCTTCCACCATCCAAGAGTTCTATGCTCGTGTTAAGAAATACATCGCAGTTGAAGACGCCAAAATGATCGAATGACAGAAGAGCCTATAATCTCGAAAAGAACATAGCTGATTGCCTCAACAGCTGACACCAAAAGAGAATTGACCAGGCCCTCTATATGAGCGAAAGTTCAACACTTATACCTCTCTGAGCGAGGCCCCCAGCCAAGTCTTATTTCAAATCAAAAACAAATTGTATGTAAGGTGGCTACCTTATCCTACTGATGATGATCCCAAAAAGGATAGATCAAAATACTATCACTACCATCGAGACTACGGACATATGATCGACGACTATAAAAGGCTCAACGACAAATTGGAATTCTTGGTCTAAAGCGGAAAGTTACAAAAATTCATTAGTATGGAAAAGAAAAACATGCCTCCTCCTGATCGCTATGATCCACCACAAGGAAGCAAACCGAACAATCCAATTGTTGGAAGGCCATCGCACGATAGGCAAGGCGGAGTGATCCTCTAGATCCACAACCCGTAGCTCCCGCATGAGCCCTATATTCTAACTTGTGCTTTTCCGGCTTACGACCCAATATTCTCTGCCACCCTTCTTGAGTAAATTCTAATGCCCTCCCCTTAGCAGACTTTTTTTATAGTATCTCCTAGCAGATAGCCCTCTTTTGTTTATATTCACTCTATTCAAAATTGGTTTCTTTCCGTGATAAGACATGATGGTGAACTCAATGGGTCTATGTTGCCCCATCCTACTGAAGGGATCTATCTCCCCGAATGGACCTTTGTCGCACCGTCCTATCGAAGGGATCTATCTTCCCAAACGGGTCTCTATCGCCATGTCCTACCAAAGGGATCTATCTCCCTAAACCGGCCTCTGTCCCCTCATCCTACCGAAGGGATCTATCTCCCCGAATGGGCCTTTGTCATCCCATCCTACCAAAGAGATTTATCTCCCCGAATGGGCCTTTGTCATCCCATCCTACAAAAGGGATCTATCTCCCCGAATGGGCTTCAATCACCCCATCCTATCGAAGGGATCTAGCTCTACAAATGGGCATTAACCGCCTCATCCTATTGAATTTATCTATCTCCCTGAATGGGCCTCTATCGCCTTGTCGTATCGAAGTGATCTATCATCCTGAATGGGCCTTTGCCGCCCCATCCTACCGAAAAGATTGATGTCCCCGAATGGGCCCACGTCACCTCGGCTCACCAATAGAATCTGTTCCATCGAATGAATCAGTGTTGCCTAGCTAACCTATGCAAAGATCCTTTTATCGAAGCTGCTTCCTTGAGCGAGGCTCATATCACCCTGATCCATTGATGGGATCCACCGTCCCAAGCAAACTGATGTCACATTAGTTGGTTCTTCTTCATTGAAGCATCGTTATCTAAGCGATAGATAAAATCTGATTTTCAGTATGATCACGGCCCAACCAAACTACCCTTCTAATAAAGGCGATGCACTTTCGGATAAGTTAGAAATACCCCACAAACCAATTGGCTCAAAAAAAAATTATCAGTAAGACACATGGAATACGTAAAGAAAAGGATGCATTCTATATTCAATTAAAAAATGAGCTCTTACAAAAGAAAAATACACCATATGGGCAAAAGCCTTCCCAACAAAAACTATACAGTCACACTGGGTCAGGAAAAAGGAAGCACTAAAACCTCTAAAAAGAGGAACTCACAGCCGTTTGAACTATAGATGGCCTGGCATGATCACCATCTAGGGCCACAGGGATGGGGCTTTGGCTTATCGCCGCCCGACCAGCCATCCCCTCCAAAGGAAGCAAAGCCTCATATATCCCAACTTCACGAGCTATTGTCTCAGCACACTTTAGTCTCTCTAATAGCCTATATTGGGAATGCCTGAGGGCTAGATGGGACTCTTTAAGATGCGATATCTTCTGCTCAGCCTCCCAAAGAGACTCTTTCTACAACTACACCAATGCCTCCATGGTTATCAGGCTGCCAATGTGAAGACGCCGCTCGGCTTCTAACTCCTCACATCATATTTTAGTTGATGCCAGCTTTTCTCCCAAATATCTGATCTGCTCATCCTTTTTAGTGAGCAAGGCACTAGAGACATTCTCAATATGGGCATTTTTCTCTTCCAAGGCATCCTGTAACACTAGGATTTGATTCCCCAGGCGATTGGTCTACGTTTTTTACTGCTTCCTCTATTGCCTCTAGAATTTTGTAAAAGTTATAGTTTGAGGAAAATATTACACAAGTCCATTAAAGTAAAGAACTAAACAGGACAAGTTCTGGCTAGAATAGTACCATCAAGCAAAGAGACTAAAAGGCTTAATCCACCCACTCGGGGGAAGCCTTCGATAACTCCAAGTTAGGATCCCAAAAGTCAAACCATTCAGCTAGTCGGAATGTCCCTTCGGTATTGACATAATCGAATCTTTGGCCCCCTATGCAGACAGCAATGGATCCCCCTCTTTCCTATCCTTCTAGATATCGAAAGGCTTAATGGAATCAAACAATGGGAGCCCTCTTCCTCTATTCTTTCACAATGAGGGCTTTGTGGTTCTATAGGCGATTGAACGGATGTCTCGCCCATATGCGCAATAGGAACATGTGACCCCATTGATGGATGCTCTCTTTCTAATGGGATAGTTGCATCTGAAGGCACCTCTACTTTAGGAGCTTCTCCTACTAGGACACCTTCTTCGGCATCCTCCATTAATGAAGACACACCAAGCAGTCGACCACTTACCCCTTCTGTCTCTACTTTCACGGATGCAAAGTGTTTCGACACAACAGGAGACATATGCTCTTTGGCACTCCCAAGATCCATTTCTTCCTCAGAATACCTCGATGAAATTGGGGATGTGTGGTCTTCGACCTTTTCACATGACTACTCTTTCTAAGGAGAATCAGGCACTTGGACTTTTCATTTCTTCAACTTCGAAGGCCCCCTCTTAGGAGGCCCCTCAGCATGCTCACGTGGCCTCTTAGAATTTGGCCTCACTTCCTTATCGATTGAAATCACATCCAAGATGGAACGCTCTACTAACTTCAGATCATCGACCAGCTCCTTCTCTTTCTACTCTAGTAGGATGGGCCTGACGATTTTTCTTCTCTCATCAATTAGTAAACCCGCCAAAAGCAACATTTGGTTATTTACTAGCGAGTCCACCCTGATGTTCTGATGAGTGGACTCATAATAGTGCCTAATAGATCTGGAAAACTGAGAATAACGAGTGGGAAGCAAAGGCTTCCCCTTCAATAGTGGTTCCTTTTTTGCATTAGCAATGCAGGCAGAAGGTTTCTATTCAAGAACTGTTGAAATGAAGGATAATTAGGGCTTATATCTTAAGGGAATGAAGTCTAAATGTATAGCCCTAAACTAGGCATATCTTTTCTTTCTCCTTTGCCATATTTGTAATCCCTTTTTAGGGTTCCAAATTGGGCCCTAAATGGGCCTTGCCCGAAGAGTTCGGGCTGGGCCCTTCGGGCCCAGCCCGAGCCAGCAAATGGGGGGCCAAAAGGCCCCCCAACGGCTATGCCCTCTCCTCTCCACTCTTTTCTCAACTCTTTCCTCTCTTCTTGTTCTCTATAAATAGGGCATTCAAGTCCCTTTGTAAAGTATGAAAAACATGCCTTCATTGCATGCAAACTCTCTTTAATTTCTCAATAAAATTCATGAAGCTTCTTTCTTCATTCTTAGCTTGCTATCTTTAAATTTCATCATGGTATCAGAGCAAGCTTCGATCCCTTCATCTTCCGGTGTTGGTAATCCTCCACCTTCCATGTTTACTTCCATTCTCTTAGATTCATCAAATTACAATGTTTGGCAAGACACCATCAAGAGATCCTTGAATTTCTTCAATCTTGAAAATCACATATTGGAGGATCCCTTAGATGATGTCGACCCTGCATTCAAATCATGGAAGAAGCAAGATGATCAAGTGGTGGTGCTACTTCAAATGTCTTTTGACAAAACCCACAAAGCAATGGCTACTTGTATTCCAAATGCAAAGGCTTTGTGGGATCAAATGCATGCTCTATATGGGCAAGAGACCAACACCAGACGAATCTGAGCTCAAAAGAAAAAGCTTCAAGATTCAAAAAGGAGGTGAAACCCTACCCGAATACTTTGGGGAATATAGGGATCTTTGGAATGAACTTAATCTTCTTAGGCCTCCAACTTCTAATCTCAAGACCGAATTCAAAGAAATGATGAAGACATGACCTTTGGTCTTCTTATGGGTCTTGGAGATGAATATGCTCCTATTCGTCAAGAAATCCTTAGAATGAAGATATTCCCTTCATTCCAAGAAGTTCAATTTATGATTCAAAGAGCCAAGACTAGCATGAGGCTAGAGGAGTCTACCAAGCTCAAATCCGAAGCTCAAGCCTTCAAAGCTGTCCAAGATGATCATATGGCCAACAAGGCTCAAAATTTCTTTAAAAAGGATGTTTGCACAAATTGCAAGAAACCCGGCCACAAAAGGGAAAGGTGCTGGTTTCTCCACCCTAATTTGCGCCCAAAGAACAACAAGAAGGAGATGGAACAACCAGCTCATGCTCAACAAGTCTCCCAAGTGGCTGCACTCGAATCCAAGATGGAGGAGATGCAAAAAGAGATGAAAAAGCTCCTTAGCCAAGTTGCCCTTCATTCCAGTAACAACTTGAACTCATCTCATTTAAATAAATGGCTTATTGATTCGGGCTATGACAATCACATGGTAAAGGATAAAAACCAAGTTAGGAAATTTATTCCTCTATCTAGTCATTGTTGAAATAGAGCACAATTAACCCTAATCTAGTAAACTTTGTATTTCTAAATTAAAGCCCCAAATGTAAAGATAAGAAGGGGGCAGAATTGTGCTCCATTCTGTCCAATAAAATGGGCCCATTAAGGGACCCAAAATGGGCCCTTAATGTTGAATTTCTAAGAGAGCAAGCAAAGAGAAATGAATAAGAACTTCAAGACTTTTATTGAAATTTCAAAGAGTGTACATAACAAATTGAGGCATTTTTTCATGCCCTTTCAATGATCCATCTTGCCCTATATATAGAAAAGAGAGAGGAAGAGAGATTCAATGGAGGTTAGTATTGGATAATACACTCTAGTTTGTTTTCCAAGAATACAAGCTTTGCAATGCCTATTTTCTACCTTTTGACTTGGAAATAGGTGTTTCAAAGCTAAATCTCCCGGGTGACCTAGACGTGCATGCCATATAGAGGATACTTGACTTTGAACTCCAAAAGCTTGATTTTCTTGATCTAAGAAATATAGGTTGTTCCTTCTAGACCCCTTGCCAATCAAGTGATTCGTTTTGAGATCCTGAAAAATAACTTGGTTAGGATCAAAAGTGGCTTTGCAATTATGGTCTTTTGTAATTTTGCTAATGGACATGAGGTTAGAGTTAAATTTTGGCACATATAAAGCTTTGGTTTTCTTGCCTAGGAGTTCAACTTCTCCTAGATGATCAACTTTTAGTTTTTGACCATTAGCAACCTTGACAATCTTATGACTAGATAAAGGAATGAATTTCCTAACTTGACTTTTATCCTTTACCATGTGATTGTCACAGCCCGAATCAATAAGCCATTTATTTAAATGAGATGAGTTCAAGTTGTTACCGGAATGTAGAGCAACTTGGCCAAGGAGCTTTTTCATCTCTTTTTGCATCTCCTCCATCTTGGATTCGAGTGCAGCCACTTGGGAGACTTGTTGAGCATGAGCTGGTTGTTCCATCTCCTTCTTGTTGTTCTTTGGGCGCAAATTAGGGTAAAGAAACCAGCACCTTTCCCTTTTGTGTCCGGGTTTCTTGCAATTTGTGCAAACATCCCTTTTAAAGAAATTTTGAGCTTTGTTGGCCATATGATCATCTTGGACAGCTTTGAAGGCTTGAGCTTCGGATTTGAGCTTGGTAGACTCCTCTAGCCTCATGCTAGTTTCGGCCATTTGAATCATAAATTGAACTTCTTGGAATGAAGGGAAAATCTTCATTCTAAGGATTTCTTGACGAATAGGAGCATATTCATCTCCAAGACCCATAAGAAGACCAAAGGTCATGTCTTCATCATTTCTTTGAAGATGGGTCTTGAGATTTGAAGTTGGAGGCCTAAGAAGATTAAGCTCATTCCAAAGATCCCTATATTCCCCAAAGTATTCGGGTAGGGTTTTACCTCCTTTTTGAATCTTGAAGATTTTTCTTTTGAGCTCAAAGATTCGTCCGGTGTTGGTCTCTTGCCCATATAGAGCATGCATTTGATCCCACAAAGCCTTTGCATTTGAAATACAAGTAACCATTGCTTTGTGTGTTTTGTCAAGAGACATTTGAAGTAGTACCACCACTTGATCATCTTGCTTCTTCCATGATTTGAATGTAGGGTCGGCATCATCTAAGGGATCCTCCAATATGTGATTTTCAAGATTGAAGAAATTCAAGGATCTCTTGATGGTGTCTTGCCAAGCATTGTAATTTGATGAATCTAAGAGAATGGAAGTAAACATGGAAGTACTAATTTGTGGTGGAGGATTACCAACACCGGAAGATGAAGGTATCGAAGCCTGCTCTGATACCATGATGAAATTTAAAGATAGCAAGCTAAGAATGAAGAAATAAACTTCAAGAATTTTATTGAGAGATCAAAGAGAGTTTACATGCAATGAAGACATGTTTTTCATACCATTTAAGCACAACCACCTACCCTATTTATAGAGAAGGAGAAAGGGAGGTAAAGAAGGAGAGAAATGAGAGAGAGGAGAGGGCATTGCCCTCTCCTAGCTGCAGCCCCCAACGGCTAGTGAGAACTAGCCGTTGGGCAGTCCCCAAACGGCTAGTTCTCTACTAGCCGTTGGGGGCTGATGCCCCCACTTTGAGTGGGCTGGGCTGGGCCAATTAAGGCCCAGCTGCTGAGGTTTGGATGGCCCATATTGGGCCTTACAAATGGGTTTACAAATGGGCTTAGAGAAGGTCCTTTACATGGGCTAAAATTAGACCTCCTTAGAATCATTTTAAAAACTCCTAGTTAGGGCATCTTGAAGGGAGTGCTAATGAGCTCAATTATGCCTCATTTCAACACAATTCATGGTTCAAAGAACTGAAACTAGCATGAAGCTTGAGGAAACATCCAAGACCAAAATCGAAGCTCAAGCATTCAAATCTGCCCAAGAAGAGTTTCCGGCCAATAAAGTCCAAAATTTTGGCAAAAGGGATTTTTGCTTTCATTGTAAGAAACCTGGCCATAGGAAAGAAAAGTGCTGGCTTCTCCATCCTCATTTACGGCCAAAAAGCAACAAAAGAGAAGGAGATCTAATGGCAAGTGCTCAAAATGTCTCTCAATTTGCTGCCCTTTAAAACAAGATGGAGGAAATGCAAAAGGAGATGAAAAAGCTTATAGGACAGATTACTCTCCATTCTGGTAACCTCCTAAACTCATCTAAATCTAGTCCATGGCTTATAGAATCTGGTTGTGACAATCACATGGTCAAAGATAAAAATAAAGTTAGGAAATTTATTCCTCTTGCTGATCACAAAATTGTCAAAATTGCTAATGGTGAAAAATTAAAAGTAGATCATCTAGGTGAAGTTGAATTACTTGGCATGAAAACGAAAGCTTTGTATGTACCCAAATTTGATTCTAACCTTCTGTCCATTAGGAAAATAACTAAAGAACAAAATTGCAAAGTTACATTTGATCCTAATCAAGTTGTTTTTCAGGACCTCAAAACGAATCATTTGATTGGCAAGGGGTCTAGGAGGCACAACCTATATTACTTGGATCAGGAGAACCAAGCTTTTGCTGCCCAAAGTCAATTGCATTCATTATGGCATGCTCGTCTAGGTCATCTTAGGGACTTAGCTTTGAAACACCTATTTCCAAATCTAGAAGTAGAAAATAGGCATTGCAAAGCTTGTGTTCTTGGAAAGCAAACTAGAGTGTATTATCCCATTTCAAATACTATATATGAGAATGCATTTGAACTTGTTCATTCTGATGTTTGGACCTCACCCATAGTATCTCATAATGGTTTTAAATACTTTGTGACATTTATAGATCACAAAACTAGATATACTTGGGTTTACCTATTGGCAGCCAAATCTGAGGTCCTTGAAGCCCTTAAAAGCTATTATAGATATGTGACCAAACAATTCAATGCCAACATCAAAATTATTAGGTCTGATCATGGGGGGGAGTATACTAGTCATGCATTTGAAAACTTCTTAGAAGAAAATGAGATCATGCACCAAAAATCATGTGTCTACACTCCACAACAAAATGGAGTTGCCGAAAGGAAAAATAGGTACTTGTTAGAAACGGCTAGGGCCATGATGTTCCATTCGAATGTGCCAAAAATTTATTGGAGTGAGGCAATAAAAACTGCTGCCCATGTTATTAATCTTATGCCCACTCAAGTTCTAGGAGGAAAATCTCCTTTAGAACTACTCCTAGGAAGGAAACCCAACATCTCTCATTTAAGAGTCTTTGGGTGTATTTGTTATGTGCATGTACCGGAAAACTTTAGAAACAAACTAGATGAGAGAGGAAGAAAATGTGTATTCTTAGGATACTCAACATTTGAGAAAGGTTATAAATGCTATGGTCCTCTAACCCAAAAACTATACACATCCAAGGATGTGATATTTGTAGAAAAAGAACCTTATTTTTCAGGTAAAGATGATCAAGATCAAGCTGAAAAAGAAGGAACTCAAGATCTATGGAACATCATTCTCCCATCCATCAACAACTCCTCTCACCCAAATATTGATGAAGAACTTACCTCAAATGAACATGAAGCAGCAGTTCACGAAAATCCTTCACCCTCTCATTCGGATCATGAATCAACGCAAGAACAAGGAAATAATGACTTAGATCAAGAACCAGCTCCAGAACAAGAAGAACAAGTTATACTTGAACCTCCTCCTCCTCTTCGTAGATCAACAAGGCTTAGGCTTCCTCCCTCTGAATGGATCAACAAAAGAGTTTTCTATAACTCCAAAGTAACTTCTCATCCCATTTCAAATTATTACTCAATTGCTAATACTTCTTGCAGCCATCAAAGATTCATTCAAAACATAGACCTTCATGGAGAACCAAGATCGTTTGAAGAAGCTAAGAACCAACCTCAGTGGGTGCAAGCTATGAAGGATGAGTTGGAAGCTTTAGTCAAAAATGGAACATGGGAAATAGCATCTCTTCCAAAAGGGAAAAAGTTTGTAGGATGCAAATGGGTTTACAAAATCAAGCACAAAAGCGATGGGAGTCTTGATAAATACAAGGCAAGATTAGTTGCCAAAGGTTTCACTCAAGCTTATGGAGTGGACTACAAGGAAACATATGCTCCCGTAGCAAAAATGAATACCATTCGTGTGCTCTTATCTCTTGCTGCCAACTTCTCCTTACCTTTATTTCAAATGGATGTTGCAAATGCCTTCCTTCAAGGGGACTTAGAAGAAGAAGTATATATGGAGGTTCCTCCGGGCTTTTCTCATCAAGACAACAAAGTTTGCAAATTAAAGAAAGCAATCTATGGGCTCAAGCAATCTCCAAGAGCCTGGTATGCTAAACTAAGCTCTACACTTCTTGATCATAACTTTAAGAAATGCTCTAGTGACTCATCTCTTTTTGTTAAGAAATCAGGAAATAAATTCATCATAATCTTAGTATATGTAGATGATATCATCTTAACTGGGAATGATTTAGACTTAATCAATCAAGTTAAGAAATTTCTCCAAACAAAATTTGATATTAATGATTTAGGGAAACTAAAGTACTTTCTAGGGATAGAGCTTGCCTATTCTCCAAATGGGTTTGCTCTATCACAAAGAAAGTATGTGCTTGATCTTTTGCAGGAAACCGGTAAGCTAGGTGCCAAGCCCGCATGTAGTCCGATCAGCACCTCTTGTGGCCTTCAAGATGATGACATAGAGTTTGAAGATGAACAAAGATATCAAAGGCTTGTAGGAAGATTAATCTATCTCACGATAACAAGGCCCGATATCTCATTTGCTGTGGGACAAGTTAGCCAACATATGCACAAGCCAAAATGGAAGCATTGGAGAGCCACCGAAAGGATTCTTCACTACCTAAAAGGAACACCCGGCATGGGAATTGTCATGAAGAACAATTGCAGCTCACAAATCATAGGGTATTGTGATGCGGATTGGGCCGGGGATTCGGAAGATAGAAGATCAACTACTGGTTATTGCATGTTTGTATGAGGGAACCTAGTAGCATGGAAAAGCAAAAAACAACATGTAGTCTTAAGATCAAGCGCCGAAGCGGGGTATAGAGCAATGGCAGCCGCTACTAGTGAGATCGTGTGGCTAAAGACTCTAATAGAAGAATTAGGGTTCTCTGTCTCTACTCCGATTCATCTCCATTGTGACAATCAATCGGCAATTCACATAGCCTCAAATCCGGTTTTTCATGAAAGAACAAAGCATATCGAGGTAGATTGCCACTTTGTAAGACAAAAGATTGAAGATAAGCTCATATCTCCAAGTTTCACAAGGAGTGATCACCAAGTAGCCGACATCTTCACCAAGCCAGGAACCGCAAAGCACATCCTCAAGAATATGGGCAAGTTGGGTGTCATAGATATATACACACCCAACTTGAGGGGGAGTGTTGAAATGAGGCATAATTAAGCTCTTTAGCACTTCCTCCAAAATACCCTAACTAGGAGCCTTAAAATGTGATTCTAAGTAGGCCCAAATGAAACCCCTTTATAACATCATTGTAAGGCCCAACTTGGGCCATCCAAATTGTTGAAATGAGGCATAATTGAGCCTTGCTAAGAAGTCAAGAAATAAGTCTTCATGAAAGTGCTCATTGAAGCTTCCAAATGGTCCATTCCTTAGAGCCCATTTGTACCCATTCCTAAGGCCCAAAGTAAGGGCCCAATGATCATTGAGCTGGGCTCAAATGAGCCCAGCAAGGGAAGGCCCCAAAAGGGGCCAAGAGGCCCCAACGGCTAGTTGTCAAACTAGCCGTTGGGAGCCCTCCAACGGCTAGCTTGTGCTAGCCGTTGGGGCAGCATTAGGGAGAGGGCATTGCCCTCTCCCCTCTCCATATTTTCTCTCCTCTCTTCCTCTTCTATATATAGGCCAAGAAGGAACCTTGTAAGGCATGAAAAATATGCCTTCATTATGTGTAAACACTCTTTGATCTTTCAATAAAAGTCTTGAAGTTTATTTCTTCATTTCTTAGTTTGCTATTTTTTGAATTTCAACATGGTATCAGAGCAAACTTCGATACCTTCTTCTTCCGGTGTTGGTAATCCTCCACCACAAATTAGCACCTCCATGTTCACTTCCATTCTTTTAGATTCTTCCAATTACAATGCATGGCAAGACACCATCAAGAGATCTCTCAATTTCTTCAATCTTGAAAATCACATATTGGAGGATCCCTTAGATGACGTCGATTCTTCATTCAAAGCTTGGAAGAAACAAGATGATCAAGTGGTGGTGCTACTCCAAATGTCTCTTGACAAAACCCACAAAGCTATGGTTACTTGTATACCAAATGCAAAGGCTTTGTGGGATCAAATGCATGCACTATATGGGCAAGAGACCAACACCGGACGAATCTTTGAGCTAAAGAGGAAAATCTTCAAGATTCAAAAAGGAGGTAAAACCCTACCCAAATACTTTGGGGAATATAGGGATCTTTGAAATGAGCTTAATCTTCTTAGGCCTCCAACTTCTAATCTCAAAACTCTTCTCCAAAGAAACGATGAAGACATGACCTTTGGTCTTCTTATGGGTCTTGGAGATGAATATGCTCCTATTCGACAAGAAATTCTTAGAATGAAGATGTTCCCTTCATTCCAAGAAGTTCAATTTATGGTTCAAAGGGCCGAAACTAGCATGAGGCTAGAGGAATCCACCAAGCTCAAATCCGAAGCTCAAGCCTTCAAAGCTGTCCAAGATGATCACATGGCCAACAAAGCTCAAAACTTCTTTAAAAGGGACGTTTGCACAAATTGCAAGAAGCCCGGCCACAAAAGGGAAAGGTGCTGGTTTCTTTACCCTAATTTGCGCCCAAAGAACAACAAAAGGGAGATGGAACAACCAGCCCATGCTCAACAAGTCTCCCAAGTGGCTGCACTCGAATCCAAGATAGAGGAGATGCAAAAAGAGATGAAAAAGCTCCTTGGCCAAGTTGCTCTACATTCCGGTAACAACTTGAACTCATCTCATTTAAATAAATGGCTTATTGATTCGGGTTGTGACAATCACATGGTAAAGGATAAAAATCAAGTTAGGAAATTCATTCCCTTATCTAGTCATAAGATTGTCAAGGTTGCTAATGGTCAAAAACTAAAAGTTGATCATCTAGGAGAAGTTGAACTTTTAGGCAAGAAAACCAAAGCTTTATATGTGCCAAAATTCAACTCTAACCTCATGTCCATTAGCAAAATTACAAAAGACCATAATTGCAAAGCCACTTTTGATCCTAACCAAGTTATTTTTCAGGATCTCAAAACGAATCACTTGATTGGCAAGGGGTCTAGAAGGAACAACCTATATTTCTTAGATCAAGAGAATCAAGCTTTTGGAGTTCAAAGTCAAGTATCCTCTATATGGCATGCACGTCTAGGTCACCCGGGAGATTTAGCTTTGAAACGCCTATTTCCAAGTCAAAAAGTAGAAAATAGGCATTGCAAAGCTTGTATTCTAGGAAAACAAACTAGAGTGTATTATCCAATCTCAAATACAATATATGAAAATGCCTTTGAACTTATTCATACTGATGTGTGGACTTCACCCATAGAATCTCATAATGGCTTCAAATACTTTGTAACCTTCATTGACCACAAAACTAGATACACTTGGGTGTACCTATTAGTAGCCAAATCTGAAGTATTTGAGGCACTTAAGAGCTATTATAGATATGTAACCAAGCAATTTAATGCAAATATCAAAATCCTTAGATCGGATCATGGGGGAGAATACACTAGTCATGCATTTGAAAGTTTTCTAGAATAAAAAGAAATTATTCATCAAAAATCTTGTGTGTACACTCCTCAACAAAATGGAGTTGCCGAAAGGAAAAATAGACATTTACTAGAAACGGCTAGGGCCATGATGTTCCACTCCAATGTACCTAAAAAGTTTTGGAGTGAAGCCATTAAAACCGCTGCCCACCTTATAAACCTTATGCCCTCTCAAGTATTAGAAGGAAAATCCCCCTTAGAACTACTCCTAGGAAGAAAACCAAATATCTCACATTTAAAAGTTTTTGGGTGCATTTGCTATGTGCATGTACCAGAAAACTTTAGAAATAAACTAGATGAAAGGGGAAGAAAATGTGTATTTCTAGGATACTCTACCTTTGAGAAAGGATATAAATGTTATGATCCTCTAACTAAAAAACTATACACATCCAAGGATGTGATATTTGTAGAAAAAGAACCTTATTTTGCAGGAAAAGAGGATCAAGAGCAAGCAAAGGAGAGAGGAGCTCAAGACCAATGGAATATAGTTCTTCCCTCAATCAAAGAACCTTCCCACCAAAATGAAGAAGGAGAACAACCAATTCAAGCTGAAAATGATCCAATTCAAGAAGAACCAATCTCATCTCATTCTGATCATGAATCTGTCCAAGAGGAAGGGGGAGACAACTTGGATCAAGGACAAGTCATGGAGGAAGAAGAACAAAGTATTGAGGAACCGCCTCCACCTCCTCTTCGAAGATCAACAAGACTTAGGCTCCCTCCTTCGGAATGGATCAACAAGAGAGTGTTCTATAACTCAAAGGTGACATCTCATCCCATTTCTCAATATTATTCGATTACTAACATGTCTTGTAGCCATCAAAAATTCATCAAGAATTTAGACCTTCATCAAGAGCCTAGAAACTTTGAAGAAGCAAAACAACATCCCCAATGGATTCAAGCCATGAAGGAGGAGCTAGAAGCCTTAGAAAGAAACGGAACGTGGGAGTTATCATCTCTTCCTAAAGGAAAAAGGGCGGTAGGATGCAAATGGGTCTATAAGATCAAGCACAAAAGCGATGGAAGCATTGATAGATACAAAGCTAGATTAGTAGCAAAGGGCTTCACTCAAGCTTATGGAGTAGACTACAAGGAAACTTATGCTCTGGTGGCCAAGATGAACACAATTCGAGTCTTGATATCCCTTACAATCAATCACTCTTGGCCAATGTTTCAAATGGACGTAGCCAATGTTTTTCTTCAAGGAGATCTAGAAGAAGAAGTATACATGGATACTCCCCCGGGCTTTTCACACCAACTCAACAAAGTTTGCAAACTTAGGAAAGCAATCTACGGCCTCAAACAATCTCCAAGAGCTTGGTATGCTAAACTTAGCTCAACTCTTCTTGATCATGATTTCAAAAAATGCAATAGTGATACTTCTCTCTTCATTAAAAAACTAGATGAAAAAATCATTATAGTGTTAGTTTATGTAGATGATATAATCAAAACCGGTAATAATTTAGACTTAATCAATCAAGTGAGAAGATTCTTACAAACAAAATTTGATATTAAGGACTTAGGGAAACTAAAGTACTTCTTAGGGATAGAACTTGCCTATTGTCCAAATGGGCTTGTTCTATCACAAAGGAAGTATGTGCTTGATCTCTTGCAGGAAACCGGGAAGTTAGGTGCCAAGCCCGCTTGTAGTCCCATTAGCTCCTCTTGTGGTCTCAAGGATGATGATGAAGATTATGAGGATGAACCAAGATATCAAAGGCTCGTAGGAAAATTGATCTACCTCACCATAACAAGGCCGGACATCTCCTTTGCCGTGAGTCAAGTTAGCCAACATATGCACAAGCCCAAAAGAAAGCATTGGAGAGCCACCGAAAGAATTCTTCACTACCTAAAGGGCACACCGGGCATGGGAATTTGGATGAAAAGAAACAACAACTCTCAAATCATAGGGTATTGTGATGCGGACTGGGCCGGAGACTCAGAGGATAGACGATCAACCACAGGTTATTGCATGTTTGTTGGAGGAAATTTAGTAGCTTGGAAAAGCAAGAAACAACATGTGGTATCAAGATCAAGTGCCGAAGCCGAGTATAGAGCCATGGCAGCCGCATCCAGTGAAATAGTCTGGTTAAAGGCTCTAATTGAAGAATTAGGGTTCTCCGTTCCTACTCCAATCCAACTTCATTGTGACAATCAATCGGCAATTCACATAGCCTCAAATCCGGTTTTCCATGAGAGAACAAAGCACATTGAGGTAGATTGTCACTTTGTGAGACAAAAGTTTGAAGAAAAGCTCATCACTCCAAGCTTCACAAGAAGTGATGATCAAGTAGCCGACATCTTCACAAAGCCAGGAACCGCCAACCACATTCACAAAAATATGGTCAAGTTGGGCGTTATAGATACATACACACCCAACTTGAGGGGGAGTGTTGAAATGAGGCATAATTGAGCCTTGCTAAGAAGTCAAGAAATAAGTCTCCATGAATGTGCTCATTGAAGCTTCCAAATGGTCCATTCCTTAGAGCCCATTTGTACCCATTCCTAAGGCCCAAAGTAAGGGCCCAATGATCATTGAGCTGGGCTCAAATGAGCCCAGCAAGGGAAGGCCCCAAAAGGGGCCAAGAGGCCCCAACGGCTAGCTTGTGCTAGCCGTTGGGGCAGCATTAGGGAGAGGGCATTGCCCTCTCCCCTCTCCATATTTTCTCTCCTCTCTTCCTCTTCTATATATATAGGCCAAGAAGGAACCTTGTAAGGCATGAAAAATATGCCTTCATTATGTGTAAACACTCTTTGATCTTTCAATAAAAGTCTTAAGGTTTATTTCTTCATTTCTTAGTTTGCTATTTTTTGAATTTCAACACAAATCTCAAAGAATCGGCTCAAATTGGCCCATTTGCCACAGCAAGTTGGGGGCAAAAGCCCCCAACGGCTAGTAAAGAACTAGCCGTTGGGGGAGCTGCTAGGAGAGGGCAATGCCCTCTCCTCTCTCTCATTTTCTCCTCTCTTACCTCCCTTTCTCCTTCTCTGGTGGTTGTGTTTAATGGGTATGAAAAAAATGCCTACAATCTCTTGTATTCTCTCTTTAAATCATCAACAAAGTTCTTGAAGTTCTTATTCATTGTTCTTAGCTTGCTTACTTACAAAATCATCACTCTTGAAGATGCAACAAAAAGGCTTCAACAACTCACCCCCTTTGCTGGTACAATTCAAAAACCCCCTACTCATTTAAATTCTGAAAATTTTCTCATTGATTCGGGCATCGATCATCATATGGTTAGGGATAAATCAAAAATCAAACGTTTTAAAAAACTCCCCAACCATAAGATAGTTCGGGTGGCAAATGGGCAAGGTTTGAAAGTAAGCCATATTGGGGAAATTAATATTTTTGGAAAAACAACTGATACTTTATATGTTCCCCAACTGTTGAAATTTAAAGATAGCAAGCTAAGAATGAAGAAATAAACTTCAAGAATTTTATTGAGAAATTAAAGAGAGTTTACATGCAATGAAGGCATGTTTTTCATGTCTTTCAAATGAACATATATGCTCTATTTATAGAGAACAAGAAGAGAGGGAAAGAGTTGAGAAAAGAGAGGAAGGAGAGGGCATTGTGCCCTCTCCACTTCTAGCCGTTGGGGCTGTCCCCAACAGCTAGTTTTACTAGCCGTTGGGACAGCCCCAACGGCTATATTTTACTTAGCCGTTGGGGACCTTTTGGGCCCCCATTTGCTGGCCTGGGCTGGGCCCTTCGGGCCCAGCCCGAAGTGTGCGGGCAAGGCCCATTTAGGGCCCGATATGGAACCCTAAAGGGGATTACAAATATGGAACCCTATAGGGCTATACATTTAGACTTCATTCCCTTAGGATATAAACCCTAATTATCCTCTATTTCAACACCAACTTACTTCAAACTTGTTGTCCATAGGAAGAATCACTAAGGATCAAGAATGTAGAGTTTTTTTGATCCAAATTCTGTCTCTTTTTAGGACCTCAAGTCGAATTAATTGATTGGCAAGGGTACTAGAGGAGGAGACCTGAAGTTGCAATTCTCTCAATTGAAGTTGCAATTCTCTCAATTGATGTTGCAATTATGTCAATTTTGATCAATTAAAGTAGCAATTTTGTCAATTTTGATCAATTGAAGTTGCAATTTTGTCAATTTTGATCAATAGAAGTTGCAATTCTCTCAATTTTGTTCAATTGAAGTTGCAATTGTGTCAATTTTGATAAATTGAAGTTGTAATTCTCTCAATTTTTTTCAATTATAGTTGCAAATGTGTCAATTTTGTTCAATTGATGTTGCAATTATGTCAATTTTGATCAATTGAAGTAGCAATTTTGTCAATTTTAATCAATTGAAGTTGCAATTGTGTCAATTTTGATCAATAGAAGTTGCAATTCTCTCAATTTTGTTTAATTAAAGTTGTAATCGTGTCTATTTTCTTCAATTGAAGTTACAATTGCGTCAATTTTGATCAATTGAAGTCGCAATTCTCTCAATTTTGTTCAATTCAAGTTGCAATTGTGTCAATTTTGTTCAATTGAAGTTACAATTGTGTCAATCTTGCTTAATTGAAGTTGTAATTGTGTCAATTTTTTCAATTGAAGTTGCAGTTGTATCAATTTTGATCAATAGAAGTTGTAATTCTCTCAATTTTGTTCAATTGAAATTACAATTGTGTCAATTTTCTTCAATTGATATTGCAATTGTATCAATTTTGATCAATTTATTTTGTAATTGCGTCAATTTTATTCAATTGAAGTTGTACTTGTGTCAATTTTGATCAATTGAAGTTACAATTCTCTCAATTTTGTTCAATTAAAATTGTAATTGTTTTAATTTTGATCAATTGAAGTTGCAATTCTCTCAATTTTGTTCAATTGAATTTACAATTGTCTCAATTTTGGTCAATTGATATTGCTATTGTGTCAATTTTGTCCAATTATATCAATTTTGTTCAATTGAAGTTGCAATTGTGTCAATTTTGATCAATTGAAGTTGCAATTGTGTCAATTTTGATTAATTGATGTTGCAATTGTGTCAATTTTGTTCAATTAAAGTTGCAATTGTCTCAATTTTGATCAATTGAAATTATAATTCTCTCAATTTTGTTCAATTGATGTTGTAATTGTGTCAATTTTGATAAATTGAAGTTGCAATTGTATCAATTTTGTTCAATTAAAGTTGTAATTGCATCAATTTTGATCAATTGAAGTTAAAATTGTCTCAATTTTATTCAATTGAAGTTGGAATTGTTTCAATTCTATTCAATTGAAGTTTTAATTGTGTCAATTTTATTCAATTGAAGTTACAATTGTGTCAACTTTGATAAATTGAATTTTCAATTCTCTCAATTTTGTTAAATTGAAGTTGTAATTGTGTCAATTTTGTTCAATTGAACTTATAATTGTGTCAATTTTGTTCAATTGAAATTGCAATTGTGGTAAATTTATAAATCTCATGTTGTAATGGTGTCAATTTTATTCAATTGAAGTAGCAATTGTTTCAATTTTGATCAATTGAAATTGTAATTCTCTCAATTTTGTTCAATTGAGGTTGCAATTGTTTCAATTTTGTTCAGTTAATGTTGCAATTGTGTCAATTTTGAACAATTGATGTTGTAATTGTGTCAATCTTGTTCAATTGAAATTGCAATTATGTCAATTTTGATCAATTGAAATAACAATTCTCTCAACTTTGTTCAATTGAAGTTGCAATTGTGACAATTTTGTTTAATTAAAGTTGCAATTGTGTCAATTTTGATCAATTGAAGTTGCAATTGTATCAATTTTGTTCAATTGAATTTGCAATTTGTCGATTTTGATCAATTGAAGTTGCAATTCTCTCAATTTGGTTCAATTGAAGTTTTGATTGTGTAAATTTTATTCAATTGATGAAGCAATTGTGTCAATTTTGTTCAATTGATGAAGCAATTGTGTCAATTTTACTCAATTGAAGTTGTAATTACGTCTATTTTGTCCAATTGAAACTGTAGTTGTGTCAATTTTGTTTAATTAAAGTTGCTATTGTGTCAATTTTGATCAGTTGAAGTTGTAATTGTATCAATTTTATTCAATTGAAGTTACAATTGTGTCAATTTTGATCAATTGATGTTGCAATTGTGTTAATTTTGTTCAAATGAAGTTGTAATGTGTCAATTTTGTTCAATTAAAGTTGCAATTGTGTTAATTTTGATCAATTGAAGTTGCAATTCTATCAATTTTGTTCAATTAATGATGCAATTGTGTCAATTTTGTTCAATTAAAGTTCAAATTGTGTCAATTCTATTCAATTGAAGTTGCAATTGTGTCAATTTTATTCAATTGAAGTTACAATTGTGTCAATTTTGATAAATTGAAGTTACAATTCTCTCAATTTTGCTCAATCGAAGTTGTAATTGTGTCAAGTTTGCTCAATTGAAGTTGCAATTGTGTCAATTTTGTTCAATTAAAGTTATAATTGTGTCAATTTTAATCAATTAATGTTGCAATTGTGTCAATTTTGTTCAATTGAAGTTGCAATTGTGACAATTTTGATCAATTGAAGTTGCAATTCTCTCAATTTTGTTCAATTGAAGTTTGAATTGTGTCAATTTTGTTCAATTAATGTTGCAATTGCGTTAATTTTATTCAATTGAAGTTGTAATGGTGTCAATTTTTTTTAATTGATGTTGCAACTGTGTCAATTTTGTTCAATTGATGTTCCTATTATGTCAATTTTGTTAAATTGAAGTTGTAATTATATCAATTTTGATCAATTGAAATTACAATTCCCATAATTTTGTTCAATTGAAATTGCAATTGTGTCAATTTTGATCAATTGAAGTTGCAATTGTGTCAATTTTGATCAATCGAAGTTTTAATTCTCTCAATTTTGTTCAGTTGAAGTTGCAATTGTGTCAATTTTGTTCAATTGATGTTGCAATTGTGTCAAATTTGTTCACTTGAAGTTGCAATTGTTTCAAGTTTGATCAACTGAAGTTGCAATTCTCTTAATTTTGCTCAATTGAAGTCGCAATTGTGTTAATTTTGTTCAATTGAAGTTGCAATTGTGTCAATTTTGTTCAATTAAAAGTGCTATTGTGGCAATTCTGTTCAATTGAAATTGCAATTGTGTCAATTTTGATAAATTGAAGTTGCAATTCTCTCAATTTTATTCAATTGTAGTAGCAAATGTGTCAATTTTGTTAAATTGATGTTGCAATTATGTCAATTTTGATCAATTGAAGTAGCAATTTTGTCGATTTTGATCAATTGAAGTTGCAATTGTGTCAATTTTGATCAATACAAGTTGCAATTCTCTCAATTTTGATCAATTGAAGTTGCAATTGTGTCAATTTTGACAAATTAAAGTTGCAATTCTCTCAATTTTATTCAATTGTAGTTGCAAATGTGTCAATTTTGTTTAATTGATGTAACAATTATGTCAATTTTGATTAATTGAAATAGCAATTTTGTCAATTTTGATCAATTGAAATTGCAATTGTGTCAATTTTGATCAATAAAAGTTGCAATTCTCTCAATTTTGTTCAATTGAAGTTGCAATCGTGTCAATTTTCTTCAATTCCAGTTACAATTGCGTCAATTTTGATCAATTGAAGTCACAATTCTCTCAATTTTATTCAATTCAAGTTACAGTTGCAATTGTGTCAATTTTGTTCAATTGATGTTACAATTGTGTCAATTTTATTCAATTGAAGTTGCAATTGTGTCAATGTTACTTAATTGAAATTGTAATTGTGTCAATTTTTTCAATTGAAGTTGCAGTTGTGTCAATTTTGATCAATAGAAGTTGTAATTCTCACCATTTTATTCAATTGAAATTGCAATTATGTCAATTTTTTTAAATTGTTGTTGCAATTGTGTCAATTTTACTCAATTGCAGTTGCAATTGTGTCAATTTTGATTAACTGAAGATCTAATTCTATCAATTTTGTTCAATTGAAGCTGTAATTGTATTAATTTTGTTCAATTGGTGTTACAGTTTTGTCAATTTTGATCAATTGATTTTGCAATTGTGTCAATTTTGTTTAATTGATGTTGCAATTGTGTCAATTTTGACCAATTGAAGTTTTAATTCTCTTAATTTTGTTCATTTGAATTTGCAATTGTGCCAATTTTGTTCAATTGAAATTGCTATTCTGTCAATTTTGTTCAATTGATATTGCAATTATGACAATTTTGTTAAATTGAAGTTATAATTGTTTCAATTTTAATCAATGAAAGTTGTAATTCTCTCAATTTTGTTCAATTGTAGTTGTAATTGTGTCAATTTTGTTCAATTCATGCTGCAATTGTTTCAATTTTGTTCAATTAAAATTGGAATTGTGTCAATTTTATTCTATTGATGTTGTAATTGTGTCAATTTTATTCAATGGAAGTTGTAATTGTGTCAATTTTGTTCAATTGAAGTTGCAATTGTGTCAATTTTTGTCAATCGATGTTGCAATTCCCTTAGTTTTGTTCAATTGAAATTGTAATTGTGTCAATTTTCTACAATTGATATTGCAGTTATGTCAGTTTTGATTAATTTATGTTGTAATTGTGTCAATTTTATTCAATTGAAATTGCAATTGTGTCAATTTTGATCAATTGAAGTTGCAATTCTCTCAATTTTGTTTCATTGAAATTGTAATTGTATCAATTTTAATCAATTCAAGTTGCAATTCTATCAATTTTGTTCAATTGAAGATGCAATTGTCTCAATTTTGGTCAATTGATGTTGCTATTGTGTCAATTTTGTTCAACTAAAATTGCAATTATGTCAATTTTGTTCAATTGAAGTTGCAATTCTCTCAATTTTGATCAATTGAAGTTACAATTGTGTCAATTTTGATCAATTGATGTTGCAATTGTGTCAATTTTGTTCAATTAAAGTGGCAATTGTCTCAATTTTGATCAATTAAAATTATAATTCTCTCATTTTTGTTCAATTAATGTTATAATTGTGTCAATTTTGATCAATTGAAGTTGCAATTGTGTCAATTTTGTTCAATTGAAGTTGCAATTGCATCAATTTTGATCAATTGAAGTTAAAATTCTCTCAATTTTGTTCATTGAAGTTGGAATTGTGTCAATTCTATTCGATTGAAGTTGCAATTGTGTCAATTTTGTTCAATTGAAATTACAATTGTGTCAACTTTGATAAATTGAATTTACAATTCTCTCAATTTTCCTCATTTGCAGTTGCTATTGTTGCAATTTTGTTCAGTTGATATTGTAATTGTGTCAATTTTATTCAACAGAAGTTGCAATTCTGTTAATTTTGATCAATTGAATTTCTAATTCTCTCAATTTTGTTAAATTAAAGTTGTAATTGTATCAATTTTGATCAATTGATGATACAACTGTGTGAATTTTGTTTAATTGAAATTGTAATTGTGTCAATTTTGTTCAATTGAAATTGTAATTGTGTCTATTTTGAATAATTGAAGTCACAATTCTCTCAATTTTGTTCAATTGAAATTGAAATTGTGGTAATTTTGTTCATTTGAAGTTGCAATTGTGTCAATTTTGTTCTAATGAAGTAGCAATTGTGCCAATTTTGATCAATTGAAGCTGCAATTTTCTCAATTTTGTTCAATTGAAGTTGCAATTGTTTTAATTTTGTTTAATTGATATTACAATTGTGTCAATTTTGAACAATTGATGTTGTAATTGTGTCAATTTCATTCAATTGAAATTGCAATTGTGTCAATTTTGATCAATTAAAGTTATAATTCACTCAACTTTGTTTAATTGAAGTTGCAATTGTGTCAATTTTGTTCAATTGAAGTTGTAATTGTGTCAATTTTGATCAATTGAAGTTACTATTGTGTCAATTTTGTTCAATTAAATTTGTAATTATGTCGATTTTAATCAATTGAAGTTGCAATTCTCTCAATTTGATTCAATTGAAGTTTTAATTGTGTTAATTTTGTTCAATTGATGATGCAATTGTGTCAATTTTGTTCAACTGAAGTTGTAATTGGGTATATTTTGTTCAATTGAAACTGTAGTTATGTTAATTTTGTTCAATTGAAGTTACAATTGCGTCAATTTTGATCAATTAAAGTTGTAATTGTGTCAATTTTATTCAATTGAAATTACAATTGTGTCAATTTTAAACTATTGATGTTGCAATTGTGTTAATTTTGTTCAAGTGAAATTGCAATGGTGTCAATTTTGTTCAATTGAAGTTGCAATTGTGTCAATTTTGATCAATTGAAATTACAATTCTCTCAATTTTGTTCAATTAATGATGCAATTGTGTCAATTTTGTTTAATTCAAGTTGAATTGTGTCAACAATTCAATTGAAGTTGCAATTGTGTCAATTTTATCTAATTGAAGTCACAATTGTGTTAATTTTAATAAATTAAAGTTACAATTCTCTCAATTTTGCTCAATCGAAGTTATAATTGTGTCAAGTTTGTTCAATTGAAGTTGCAATTGTATCAATTTTGTTCAATTGAAATTACAATTGTGTCAATTTTAATTAATTGATGATGTAATTGTGTCAATTTTGTTCAATTAAAGTTGCAATTGATACAATTTTGATCAATTGAAGTTGCAATTCTCTCAATTTTGTTCAATTTAAGTTTTAATTGTGTCAATTTTGTTCAATTAATGTTGCAATTGCGTCAATTTTGTTCAATTCAAGTTGTAATGGTGTCAATTTTTTTCAATTGATGTTGCAACTGTGTCAATTTTGTTCAATTCAAGTTGTAATGGTGTCAAATTTTTTCAATTGATGTTGCAACTGTGTCAATTTTGTTCAATTAATGTTGCAATTGCGTCAATTTTGTTCAATTCAAGTTGTAATGGTGTCAATTTTTTTCAATTGATGTTGCAACTGTGTCAATTTTGTTCAATTCAAGTTGTAATGGTGTCAATTTTTTTCAATTGATGTTGCAACTGTGTCAATTTTGTTCAATTAATGTTGCAATTGCGTCAATTTTGTTCAATTCAAGTTGTAATGGTGTCAATTTTTTTCAATTGATGTTGCAACTGTGTCAATTTTGTTCAATTCAAGTTGTAATGGTGTTAATTTTTTTCAATTGATGTTGCAACTGTGTCAATTTTGTTCAATTAATGTTGCAATTGCGTCAATTTTGTTCAATTCAAGTTGTAATGGTGTCAATTTTTTTCAATTGATATTGCAACTATGTCAATTTTGTTCAATTAATGTTGCAATTGCGTCAATTTTGTTTAATTCAAGTTGTAATGGTGTCAATTTTTTTCAATTGATGTTGCAACTGTGTCAATTTTGTTCAATTCAAGTTGTAATGGTGTCAATTTTTTTCAATTGATGTTGCAACTGTGTCAATTTTGTTTAATTGAAGTTGTAATTATATCAATTTTGTTAAATTGAAGTTGTAATTGTATCAATTTTGATCAATTGAAGTTACAATTTCCTTAATTTTGTTCAATTGCAGTTGCAATTGTATAAATTTTGTTCAATTGATGTTGCAATTGTATCAATTTTGTTTAATTGAAGTTGCAATTGCTTCAATTTTACACAATTAAAGTTGTAATTGTGTCAATTTTGATCAATTAATGTTGCAATTGTTTCAATTTTGATCAATTGAAATTTTAATTGTGTCAATTTTGTTTAATTGATGTTGCAATTGTGTAAATTTTTATCAATTGATTTTACAATTGTGTCAATTTTGTTTAACTGAAGTTGCAATTGTGTCAATTTTGTTCAATTGATATTTTAATTGTGTCAATTTTGTTCAATTAAAGTTGCAATTGTGTCAATTTTGATCAATTGAAATTGCAATTGTGTAAATTTTATTCAATTGACGTTGCAATTGTGGCAATTTTATTCAGTTAAAGTTACAATTATGTCAATTTTGATCAATTGAATTTACAATTCTCTCAATTTTGTTCAATTGAAGTTACAATTGTGTCAATTTTGTTCAATTGATATTGCAATTGTGTCAGTTTTGTTCAATTAAAGTTGTAATGGTTTCAATTTGGTTCAATTGATATTGCAATTGTGTCAATTTTGTTCAATTGATGTTGTTATTTTGTCAATTTTGTTCAATTGAAGTTGTAATATTTCAATTTTAATCAATTGATATTGCAATTGTGTCAATTTTATTCAATTAAAGTTGCAATGGAGTCAATTTTGTTCAATTGAAGTTATAATTGTGTAAATTTTGTTCAATTGATGGTGCAATTGTGTCAATTTTGTTCAACTGAAGTTACAATTGTGTCAATTTTGCTCAATTGAAGTTGGAATTGTGTCAATTTTGATCAATTGATGTTGCAATTGTGTCAATTTTGATCAATTGAAGTTGGAATTGTATCAATTCTATTCAATTGAAGTTGCAATTGTGTCAATTTTATTCAATTGAAGTTACAATTATGTCCATTTTGATAAATTGAAGTTACAATTCTCTCAATTTTGCTCAATTGAAGTTGCAATTGTGGCAATTTTGTTCATTTGATATTGCAGTTGTGTCCATTTTGTTCAATTGAAGTTGCAATTCTGTTAATTTTGATCAATTGAAGTTCCAATTCTCACAATTTTGTTCAATTGAAGTTGTAATTGTGTCAATTTTGTTCAATTGATGATGCAATTATGTCAATTTTGTTTAATTCAAGTTGTAATTGTGTCTATTTTGTTCAATTAAAGTTACAATTGTGTCCGTTTTGATCGATTGAAGTTACAATTCTCTCAATTTTGTTAAATTGAAGTTGCAATTGTGTGAATTTTGTTCAATTGAAGTTGCAATTGTGTCAATTTTGTTCAATTGATGTTGTAATTGTGTCAATTTTGTTTAATTTAAATTACAAATGTATCAATTTTGATCAATTGAAATTGCAATTCTCTCAATTTTGTTCAATTGAAGTTGCAATTGCGTCAATTTTGATCAATTGAAGTTGCAATTCTCTCAATTTTGTACAATTGAAGTTGTAATTGTGTTAATTTTGTTCAATTGATGTTGTAATTATATTAATTTTTTTCAATTGACATTGAAAATGTATCAATTTTGATCAATTGAAGTTATAATTTTCTCAATTTTGTTCAATTGAAGTTGCAATTGTGTCAATTTTGTTCAATTGAAGTTGCGATTATTTCAACTTTAACGAATTGAAGTTGCGATTGTGTCAATTTTATTCAATTGATATTTCGATTGTGGTAATTTTGTTCAATTGAAGTTCCAATTGTTTCAATTTTGATTTATTGAAGTTGTTATTCTCTCAATTTTATTCAATTGAAGTTGCAATTGTATTAATTTTGTTCAATTGAAGTTGTAATTGTGTTAATTTTGTTCAATTGAAGTTACAATTGTGTCAATTTTGATCAATTGATGTTGCAATTGTGTCAATTTTGTTCAATTAAAATTGCAATTGTGTCAATTTTGTACAATTGAAGTTGCAATTGTGTTATTTTTTATCAATTGTAGCTGCAATTCTCTCAATTTTGTTCAATTGAAGTTGCAATTGTGTCAACTTTGTTCAATTGATGTTGCAATTGTGTCAATTTTTATTAATTGATGTTGTTGTTGTGTCATTTTGTTTAATTCAAGTTGCAATTGTGTAATTTTCGTTTGATTGAAGTTGCCATTGTGTCAATTTTGTTTATTTCAAGTTGCAATTGTGTCAACTTTGTTCAATTGAAATTGCAATTCTTTCAATTTTGTTCAATTGAAGTTGCGGTTGTGTCAATTTTGTTCAATTGATGTTAAAATTGCGTCAATTTTGTTCAATCGATGTTGTAATTTTCTCAATTTTGTTCAATTGAAGTTGAAATTGTGTCAATTTTGATCAAAAGAAGTTGCAATTCTCTCAATTTTGTTCATTGATGTTGCAATTGTCTCAATTTTGGTCAATTAAAATTGCAATTGTGTAAATTTTGATCAATTGAAGTTGCAATTGTGTCAATTCTGTTCAATTAAAGTTGCATTTGTGTCAATTTTGATAAATTGAAGTTGTAATTCTCTCAGTTTTCTTCAAATGAAGTTGCAATTATGTCAATTTTGTTCAATTGATGTTGCAATTGTGTCAATTTTGATCAATTAATGTTGCAATTGTGTCAATTTTATTCAATTGAAGTTACAATTGTGTCAATTTTGATCAATTGAAGTTACAATTCTCTCAATTTTGTTCAATTAAAATTGCAATTGTGTCAATTTTGTTCAATTAAAGTTGCAATTGTGTCAATTTTATTCAATTGAAGTTACAATTATGTCCATTTTGATAAATTGAAGTTACAATTCTCTCAATTTTGCTCAATTGAAGTTGCAATTGTGGCAATTTTGTTCATTTGATATTGCAATTGTGTCCATTTTGTTCAATTGAAGTTGTAATTCTGTTAATTTTGATCAATTGAAGTTCCAATTCTCACAATTTTGTTCAATTGAAGTTGTAATTGTGTCAATTTTGTTCAATTGATGATGCAATTATGTCAATTTTGTTTAATTCAAGTTGTAATTGTGTCTATTTTGTTCAATTAAAGTTACAATTGTGTCCGTTTTGATCGATTGAAGTTACAATTCTCTCAATTTTGTTAAATTGAAGTTGCAATTGTGTCAATTTTGTTCAATTGAAGTTGCAATTGTGTCAATTTTGTTTAATTGATGTTGCAATTGTGTCAATTTTGTTCAATTGATGTTGTAATTGTGTCAATTTTGTTTAATTGAAATTACAATTGTGTCAATTTTGATCAATTGAAATTGCAATTCTCTCAATTTTGTTCAATTGAAGTTGCAATTGTGTCAATTTTGATCAATTGAAGTTGCAATTCTCTCAATTTTATTCAATTGAAGTTGTAATTGTGTTAATTTTGTTCAATTGATGTTGTAATTATATTAATTTTTTTCAATTGACATTGAAAATGTATCAATTTTGATCAATTGAAGTTATAATTTTCTCAATTTTGTTCAATTGAAGTTGCAATTGTGTCAATTTTGTTCAATTGAAGTTGCGATTATTTCAACTTTAACGAATTGAAGTTGCGATTGTGTCAATTTTATTCAATTGATATTTCGATTGTGGTAATTTTGTTCAATTGAAGTTCCAATTGTTTCAATTTTGATTTATTGAAGTTGTTATTTTCTCAATTTTATTCAATTGAAGTTGCAATTGTATTAATTTTGTTCAATTGAAGTTGTAATTGTGTTAATTTTGTTCAATTGAAGCTGCAATTGTGTCAATTTTGATCAATTGATGTTGCAATTGTGTCAATTTTGTTCAATTAAAATTGCAACTGTGTCAATTTTGTACAATTGAAGTTGCAATTGTGTTATTTTTTATCAATTGTAGCTGCAATTCTCTCAATTTTGTTCAATTGAAGTTGCAATTGTGTCAACTTTGTTCAATTGATGTTGCAATTGTGTCAATTTTTATTAATTGATGTTGCCATTGTGTCAATTTTGTTTAATTAAAGTTGCAATTGTGTCAATTTTTATTAATTGGTGTTGCCATTGTGTCAATTTTGTTTAATTAAAGTTGCAATTGTGTCAATTTAGATCAATTAAAGTTGCAATTCTCTCAATTTTGTTCAATTGAAGTTGCAGTTGTGTCAATTTTGTTCAATTGATGTTGCAATTTTGTCAATTTTGATCAATGGATGTTGTAATTTTCTCAATTTTGTTCAATTGAAGTTGAAATTGTGTCAATTTTGATCAAAAGAAGTTGCAATTCTCTCAATTTTGTTCAATTGATGTTGCAATTGTCTCAATTTTGGTCTATTAAAATTGCAATTGTGTCAATTTTGATCAATTAAAGTTGCAATTGTGTCAATTATGTTCAATTAAAGTTGCATTTGTGTCAATTTTGATAAATTGAAGTTGTAATTCTCTCAGTTTTCTTCAAATGAAGTTGCAATTATGTCAATTTTGTTCAATTGATGCTGCAATTGTGTCAATTTTGATCAATTAATGTTGCAATTGTGTCAATTTTATTCAATTGAAGTTACAATTGTGTCAATTTTGATCAATTGAAGTTACAATTCTCTCAATTTTGTTCAATTAAAATTGCAATTGTGTCAATTTTGTTCAAATGAAGTTACAATTCTCTCAATTTTGTTCAATTTAAGTTGCAATTGTCTCAATTTTGGTCAATTGATATTGCAATTGTGTCAAATTTGTTCAATTGAAATTGCAATTCTCTCAATTTTGTTCAATTGAAGTTGCAATTCTCTCAATTTTGTTCAATTGAAGTTGCAAATGTGTCAATTTCGTTCAATTGATGTTACAATTGAGTCAATTTTGTTCAATTGAAGATGCAATTGTATAAATTTTAATCAATTGAACTTGTAATTCCCTCAATTTTTTTCAATTGAAGCTGTAACTTTGTGAATTTTGTTCAATTGAAGTTGCAATTGTGTCAATTTTGTTCAATTAAAGTTCCAATTGTGTCAATTTTGTTCAATTGAAGCTGTAATTGTGTCAATTTTGTTTAATTGATAATGCGATTGTGTCAATTTTGATCAATTGATGTTGCAATTGTGTCAATTTTATTCTGTTAAATTTGCAATTGTGTCAATTTTGATCAGCTAAACTTGTAATTCTCTTAATTTTGTTCAGTTGAAGTTGCAATTGTGTCAATTATGTTCAATTAATGTTGATATTGTATCAATTTTGTTCATTTGAGATTGCAATTGTGTCAATTTTGATCAATTGAGATTGCAATTCTCACAATTTTGTTCAATTGAAGTTGCAATTGTGTAAATTTTGTTCAATTGATGATGCAATTGTGACAATTTTGTTTAATTAAAATTGTAATTATGTCAATTTTGATCAATTGAAGTTGCAGTTTTGTCAATTTTGTTCAATTGAAGTTGCAGTTCTGTCAATTTTGTTTAATTGAAGTTGCACTTCTCTCAATTTTGTTCAATTGAAGCAGCAAATGTGTCAATTACGTTCAATTGATGTTGTAATTAGTCAATTTTGTTCAATTGAAGTTGCAATTGTGTTAATTTTAATCAACTGAAATTGCAATTCCCTCATTCTTGTTCAATTGAAGTTGCAACTATGTGAATTTTGTTCAATTGAAGCTGCAATTCTGTTAATTTTGTTCAATTGAAGTTGCAATTTTGTCAATTTTTTTCAATTGAAATTGCAATTGTATCAATTTTGTGTAATTGATGATACAATTGTGCCAATTTTGATGAATTGAGGTTGGGATTGTGTCAATTTTGTTCCATTGTAGTTGCAATTGTGTCAATTTTGATCAGCTGAAGTTGTAATTCTCTCAACTTTGCTCAATTGAAGTTACAATTGTGTCAATTATGATCAATTGATGTTGAAATTGTGTCAATTTTGTTCAATTGAAGCTGTAATTGTCTCAATTATGATCAATTGATGTTGGAATGGTGTTAATTTTGTTCATTTGAAGTTGCAATTGTGTCAATTTTGATCAGCTAAAGATGTAATTCTCTCAATTTTGCTCAATTAAAGTTACAATTGTGTTAATTATGATCAATTGATATTCAAATTGTTTCCATTTTGTTCAATTGAAGCTGTAATTGTGTCAATTATGATCAATTGATGTTGATATTGTGTCAACTTTGTTCAATTGAAGTTACAATTGTTTCAATTTTGAAAAATTAAAGCTGCAATTCTCTCAATTTTGTTCAATTGATGTCGCAATTGTGTAAATTTTGTTCAATTGATGCTGCAATTGTGGTAATTTTGTTCAATTGAGTTGCAATTATTTCAATTTTGAACAATTGAAGTTGCAATTCTCTCAATTTTGTTCAATTGAAATTGTAATTTTGTTAATTTTGATAAATTGAAATTACAATTCTCACAATTTTGTTCAATTGAAGTTACAATTGTGTCAATTTTGTTCATTTGATGTGGAAAATGTGTCAATTTTGATCAACTGAAGTTGCAATTCTCTTAATTTTGTTCAATTGAAGTTGCAATTGTATCAATTTTGTTCAATTGATATTGCAATTGTGTCAATTTTGATCAATTGATATTGCAATTGTATCAATTTTATTCAATTGAAGTTACAATTGTGTCAATTTTGATCAATTGAAGTTGTAATTCTTTCAATTTTGTTCAATTGAAGTTGGAATTGTATCAATTTTATTCAATTGATGTTGCAATTATGTCAATTTTGTTTAATTCAAGTTGTAATTGTGTCAGTCTTGATCAATTGAAGTTGCAATTCTCCTAATTTTGTTCAATTGAAGTGACAATTGTTTCAATTTTGTTCAATTGATGTTGCAATAGTGTCAATTTTGTTCAATTGAAATTGTAATTTTGTCAATTTCGCTCAATTGAAGTTGCAATTGTGTCAATTTTGATCAATAAAATTTACAATTCTCTCAATTTCATTCAATTAAAGTTACAATTGTTACAATTTTGTTCAATTGATATTGCAATTGTATCAATTTTATTCAATTGAAGTTGTAATTTTGTCAATTCTGATCAATTGAAATCTCAATTCTCTCAATTTTGTTCAATTGAGAATGCAATTGTGTCAATTTTATTCAATTAATGTTGCAATTGTATCAATTTTATTCAATTGAAGTTAAAATTGTGTCAATTTTGTTCAATTAAAGTTACAATTGTGTCAATTTTGATCATTAGAAGTTGTAACTCTCTTAATTTTGTTTAATTCAAGTAGTAATTGTGTCAATTTTCTTCATTTGATATTGCAATTATGTCAATTTTGTTCAATTAAAGTTGCAATTGTGTCAATTTTGATGATTTGAACTTGCAATTCTCTCAATTTTGTTCAATTGATATTCTAATTGTTTCCATTTTGTTCAATTGATGTTACAATTGGGTCAATTTTGATTAATTGAAGTTGCAATTGTATCAATTTTGATCAATTGATGTTGAGATTGTATCAATTTTGCTCAATTAAAGTTGTAATTGTGTCAAATTTTGATTAGTTGAAGTTACAATTCTCTCAATTTTGTTCATTTGGTGTTGCAATTGTGTCAATTTTGATCAATTGAAGTTGCAATTGTGTCAATTTTGTTCAATTGAAATTGCAATTGTGTCAATTTTGCCCAATTAAAGTTGCAATTGTGTCAATTTTGATCAATTGAAGTTACAATTCTCGCAATTTTGTTCAACTGAAGTTGGAATTGTGTTAATTTTGTTCAATTGATGTTACAATTGTGTCAATTTTGTTTAATTGAAGTTCCAATTGTATCAATCTTGAACAATTAAAGTTGCAATTCTCTCAATTTTGTTCAATTGAAGTCGCAATTGTGTCAATTTTGTTCAATTGATGTTGCAATTGTCTCAATTTTGTTCTACTGAAGTTGTAATTGTGTTAATTTTATTCAATTAAAGTTACAATTGTGTCAATTTTGACAAATAGAAGTTGCAAGTCTCTAAATTTCGTTCAATTAAAGTCGCAATTGTGTCAATTTTGTTCAATTGAAATTGCAATTGTGTCAATTTTGTTCAATTGAAAATGCAATTCTGTCAATTTTGATCAATTGAAGTTGCAATTATTTCAATTTTGTTCAATTAAAATTGTAATTGTGTCAATTTTGTTTAATTGATGTTGCAATTGTAACAATTTTGTTCAATTGAAGTTGCAATTGTATCAATTTTGATCAATTGAAGTTTCAATTCTCTCAATTTTGTTCAATTGAAGTTACAATTGTGTCAATTTTATTCAATTGAATTTGTAATTGTGTCAATTTTGATCAATAGAAGTTGTAATTCTCTCAATTTCGTTCAATTAAAGTTACAATTGTGACAATTTTGTTCAATTGATGTTGCAATTGTATCAATTTTGTACAATTGAAATTGTAATTTTGTCAATTTTGGTCAATTAAAGTCTTAATTTCTATCAATTTTGTTCAATTGAGGATGCAATTATGTCAATTTTGTTCAATTGATATTGAAATTGTATCAATTTTGTTCAATTGAAGTTAAAATTATGTCAATTTTGTTCAATTAAAGTTGTAATTGTGTCAATTTTGATCATTAGAAGTTGCAACTATCTTAATTTTGTTCAATTAAAGTTACAATTGTGTCAATTTTGATGATTTTAAGTTGCAATTCTCTCAATTTTGTTCAATTAAAATTGTAATTATTTCCATTTTGTTCAATTGATGATGTAATTGTGTCAATTTTGATCAATTGAAGTTGCAATTGTGTTAATTTTGATCAATTGATATTGCGATTGTGTTAATTTAATTCAATTGAAGTTGCAGTTCTGTCAATTTTGATCAATTGATGTTGCAATTGTGTCAATTTTGTTCAATTGAAGTTGCAATTGTGTCAATTTTGATCAATTGAAGTTTTAATTCTCTCAATTTTATTCTTTTGGTGTTGCAATTGTGTCAATTTTGATCAATTGAAGTTGCCATTGTATTAATTTTGTTCAATTAAAGTTACAATTGTGTCAATTTTGATCAATTGAAGTTTTAATTCTCGCAATTTTATTCAACTGTAGTTGGAATTGTGTCAATTTTGTTCAATTGGTATTGCAATTGTGTCAATTTTATTTAATTGAAGTTGCAATTATATTAATTTTGAACAATTAAAGTTGTAAATCTCTCAATTTTGTTTAATTGAAGTCGCAATTGTGTCAATTTTGTTTAATTAATGTTGCAATTGTGTTAATTTTGTTCAATGGAAGTTGTAATTGTATCAATTTTATTCAATTAAAGTTACAATTGTGTCAATTTTGACAAATAGAAGTTGCAATTCTCTCAATTTCATTCAATTAAAGTCGCAATTGTATCAATTTTGTTCAATTGAATTTGCAATTGTGTCAATTTTGTTCAATTGAAATTGCAATTCTGTCAATTTTGATCAATTGAAGTTGCAATTCTCTCAATTTTGTTCAATTGAAGTTGCAATTGTGTCAATTTTGTTCAATTGATGTTGCAATTGTATCAATTTTGTTCAATTGAAGTTGCAATTGTTTCAATTTTGATCAATTGAAGTTGCAATTCTCTCAATTTTGTTCAATTGAAATTGTAATTTTGTTAATTTTATTCAATTGAAGTTGCAATTGTGTCTATTTTGATCAATTGAAGTTGCATTTCTCTCAATTTTGTTCAATTAAAATTGCAATTGTGTAAATTTTGTTCAATTGATGTTGCAATTATATCAATTTTGTTCAATTAAAGTTACAATTGTGTCAATTTTGATCAATAGAAGTTGTAATTCTCTCACTTTTGTTAAATTGAAGTTGCAATTGTGTCAATTTTGTTCCTTTGATATTGCAATTGTGTTAACTTTGTTCAATTGAAGTTGTAATTCTGTCAATTTTATTCAATTGAAGTTGCAATTGTGTCAATTTTACACAATTGAAGTTGCAATTATATCAATTTTGTTCAATTGAAGTTTCAATTGTGTTAATTTTGATCAATTGAAGTTGCAATTCTCTTAATTTTGTTCAATTGAAGTTGCAATTGTGTCAATTCGGTTCAATTGATATTGCAATTGTATCAATTTTGATCAATTGATGTTGTAATTGTGTCAATTTTGTTTAATTGACGTTGCAATTGTGTCTATTTTACACAATTAAAGTTGCAATTGTATCAATTTTGTTCAATTGAATTTGCAATTATATTAATTTTGATCAATTGAAGTTGCAATTCTCTTAATTTTGTTCAGTTGGAGTTGCAATTGTGTCAATTCGGTTCAATTGATGTTTCATTTGTGTCAATTTTGATAAATTGATGTTGCAATTGTATCAATTTTGATCAATTGATGTTGCTATTCTCTCAATTTTGTTCAATTAAAGTTACAAATGTGTCAATTTTGATCAATTGAAGTTACAATTCTCTCAATTTTGATCAATTGAAGTTACAATTCTCTCAATTTTGTTTAATTGAAGTTGCAATTCTCTCAATTTTGTGTTGAAATGAAGCAAAAATAAGACATTTAGTTAACTCTAATCAAGGTCCATGAAAGCCCAAAATGTAATTCAAAAGGGGGCAGAATGCTGCCCCCATTTTGTCCAGATTTTGGGCCCATTTAGGGGACCCAAATAAGTCCCTAAATGGGCCTATCCCATGGGCAGCAGCTGGGCCCAATTCAGCGTAGCCCAGCCCAAGTCTTGGGGGCCCAAAAGGGCCCCCCAAAGGCTAGACAATCTAGCCGTTGGAAACATCTTCCAACGACTAGAAATCTAGCCGTTGGGAGATGCTCCCAACCGCTAGTAGAGAGGGCATTAAGCCCTCTCTTCTCTCCCTCTTCTTTCTCTTTAAATAGATGTAGAAGTCTTCTTTAGAGAGCATGAAAAAATGTCCTCTTATTATGTATAAAAATGCTCTCAAATTCAATGAAGTTCTGAATTTTATTTCAAGAACAATTTGTTCATCATACTTCAAATTTCTACATGGTATCAGAGCAGGGAGTGGTCCATCTTCTCAGCAACAAAAGTCATCCCAAATGGATGGATCTCATACAAAAATTGCTGAACTTATGTGATGATTTAAGTTTACTTTTGAAAGAGCCTTTTGGAGCATTCAAATTCTTGGAACTATGGAGGAAGTTGCATGTAGACACCTCCAATATAAAGGCACTTCCACTATATGAAGAAATGAAGGCCACTATTCAGCAAATGATGGCATCCGAAATGTCTCAAAATCAGGGTCAAATTTTGAAAAAAGGAAATGCCATCATCACCATAATAGAGCAACAACAAACTGCTTTTATTCCTCCTAAATTCGGCCACCAAGCTGCTGCACTCTATGAAGACCCTTTATCATCAATAAAAGTCAAATGTGATGAGTTTCAAATGAAGCTGAATAAGTGCATTGAAGATCTACAGCAGCCGGCCCAAAAGGAAAGCTATATTCCTCAAGTTCAGCCTGAAATTAGCTCACAAGCAAAGGATCAAAATGTAATCTCTATGATGCCCGAATACACTAATCGCAAAACAAAGACAAATCAGAGCTTAAGGGGACTTCAAGAACCTGTCCAACAAAGAAGATCCTATGCTTCAATTGTGGCTGGATGTGTTGCTCAATGTGGAGCCTCTCAAGATAAATTAGACATTCACTTGAAGAGGCCTCAACATTCAGCACACATAGATGGTAACAATCAAAACCCTATCCCTTCTTTAAATTCTGAGAAAATTCTTATAGATTCCGGAACGGATCATCACATGATTAGGGATAGAAGAAAAATCAAACGCTTTAAACATCTCCCTAATCAAAGGGTAGTACGTGTTGCTAATGGACAAGATCTAGAAGTAAAACAAATGAGAGAAGTTGAAATTTTTGGAAAAACTACAAATGCTTTATATATTCCACAACTTACTTCCAATCTCTTGTCCATTAGCAAGATCACCAAAGATCAAGGGTGTAGGGCCATCTTTGATCCAGAAATAGTTACATTTCATGATCTAAAAACTAACCATTTGATTGGCAAAGGAACTCAAAAAGGAGGCTTATATTACTTAGATCAAGAGCATCATGCACTCACTACTCACATTAATAATGATGCTTCACTTTGGCATGCACGACTAGGACATCTAAACTACAAGGTTTTGAAAAATCTTCTTCCTAATTTGAGCATTAAAAACAAGTCTTGTGAAGCATGCATATTAGGAAAAGAAACAAAAACTTCCTATCCTAGTTCAGAAAACAAGTATGTCTCTCCCTTTGAACTAGTGCATTCAGACATTTGGACCTCCCCAATCATATCACATCTAGGATACAAATTCTTCATTACATTTATTGACCAAAAAATAAGGTACACATGGATTTATCTTTTGCATTCTAAAGATCAAGCATTTGAGGCACTCAAAAGTTATTTCAAATATGTAACAAACTTATACAATGCCAAAATCAAGGTCCTTATAACAGATCATGGTGGGGAGTACACAAGTCACAAATTTGAAGAATTCCTAAGAGACAATGGGATCCTTCACCAAATGTCATGTGTGTACACACCCCAATAAAATGGCGTAGCGGAAAGAAAAAATAGACATATATTAGAGACCGTAAGAGCCATGATGATCCACGCCAATGTCCTAAAGAAGTTTTGGTGTGATGCGGTTAAGACCGCAGTCCATGTAATAAATTTAATGCCTACTGAAGTTTTAAAGGGCTTATCTCCATTAGAAGTCCTCTTGGGAAGAAAAACAAAGATCTCACATCTCAGAGTTTTTTGGTGTACATGCTATATCCATATTCCCTCACAATTTAGGGACAAATTAGATCATAGAGGAAGGAAATGCCTATTTTTAGGATATGCAACATTTAAGAAGGGATGTAGATGTTATGATTCGACAACTAACAAAACATACACATCTAAGGATGTGATATTTGTGGAAAATGAGTTTTTCTTTTCAGGAAAAGAGACACATGAAGCACCTAAGGAAAATGCTCCAACAAAAACTTAGGACTTTCTAACTCTACCTCAACTTTTGCCCACTCAAGTTGAAGAAAGAAATAATTCCCAAGATGTGGTTCACTCTCAAGACATTGAAGAAGAATCAAACACCTTAGAAGAGGAACTACCATCAGGCTCAGGGGGAGAACAACAAATAATGGAAGAAGAGGCATCCGAACAAGAAGAATCGGATGTACCTCCACCTCCCCTTAGGAGATCAACAAGATTAAGACTCCCACCATCAGAATGGATTAACCGAAGAGTCTTTTATAACTCCAAGGTAACATAACATCCAATTTCTAATTATTACACTATATCTAATATCTCTTTGCACCCCCAAGCATACTTGAGTAGAATTGACAAAGAATAGGAACCAAAATCATTTGAAGAGGCCAAGGATGATCCTAGATGGAGACAAGCTATGAAAGAGGGGCTAGATGCACTCACCAAGAATGGAACTTAGAAACTTACAAATCTGCCAAACAACAAAAAGGCGGCTGGATGCAAGTGGGTATATAAGATTAAACACAAAAGCGATGGATCGATTGATCGTTTCAAAGCTAAGCTAGTGGCAAAGGGATTCACCCAAGCATATGACATAGACTATAAAGAAACATATGCACTAGTTACAAAAATGAACACAATTAGGGTTCTCATATCTTTGGCTATAAATCAAGGATGAAGTATGTTTCAAATGGATGTGGCAAATGCATTTCTTCAAGGGGATCTTGAGGAAGAAGTCTATATGCAATTACTTCAAGGACTTCAGAACCATGAAGGCAAAGTTTGCAGACTCCACAAAGCTATCTATGGGCTAAAACAATCTCCAAGAGCATGGTACGCCAAATTAAGTCATGCCTTCCTTAGTTATGAATTTACAAAGTGCGCTAGTGATTCATCTCTGTTTGTTAGAAAGGATAATGGAAAAATCACCATTGCTCTAGTTTATGTAGATGATATCATTATCATCGGGAATGACACACACCACATAGACTCCCTTAGAAACTTCCTGAAATCTAGATTTGAAATTAAAGACTTAGGAAAGTTAAAATATTTCCTAGGAATCGAGTTAGCTTATTGTCCTAATGGGGTAGTTCTATCCCGAAGAAAGTATACTCTTGAGTTATTATAGGAAATAGGAAAATTGGGAGCAAAACCAGCTTGTATACCAGTTGCCACCTCTGAATCTTTTGATGATGATGAACCATATAAGAATATCGAGCAATATCAAAGGCTTGTAGGGAGATTGATCTACTTGACGATTACAAAGACCGGACATTGCTTATGCAATAAGTAAGATTAGCCAACATATGCATGCACCAAAAAAGCAACATTGGAGGGCTACCGAAAGAGTGCTACACTATCTTAAAGGATCTCCCGGCTTAGGAATATGGATGAAGAAAAATAGAAACACAGAAATTGAAGGCTATTATGACGCCGATTGGGCGGGTGATACCTTGGATAGGAGATCTACCTCAGGCCATTGCATGTTTGTAGGAAGGAACTTGGTCGCATGGAAAAGCAAAAAAAGCATGTGGTGTCTAGGTCAAGTACGAAAGCAGAATATAGGGCAATGGCGTCGGCCGCAAGTGAGCTCGTTTGGCTCAAAGCCTTGGTGGAGGAGCTTGGGTTTAAAGTTTCAACTCCAATCAAACTTCATTGTGATAATCAATCCGCCATTCATATCGCATCAAATCCGGTCTTCCATGAAAGGACCAAACACATAGAGGTCGATTGGCACTTTATTCGGCAAAAGGTAGAAAAAAGACTTATTTCCACTCCTCACATCAAAGGAGAAAATCAACTTGCGGACATCTTCACTAAAGGGGGAACCGCGGCTCATCTTCAAGATATCATGGGCAAGTTGGGTACTATTGACATATACGCACCCAATTTGAGGGGGAGTGTTGAAATGAAGCAAAAATGAGACATTTAGTTAACTCTAATCAAGGTCCATGAAGGCTCAAAATGTAATTCAAGAGGGGGCAGAATGCTGCCCCCATTTTGTCCAGATTTTAGGCCCATTTAGGAGACCCAAATAAGTCCCTAAATGGGCCCATCCCATGGGCAGCAGCTGGGCCCAATTCAGCCCAGCCCAGCCCAAGTCATGGGGGCCCAAAAGGGCCTCCCAAAGGCTAGACAATCTAGCCGTTGGGAGCATCTTCCAATGGCTAGATATCTAGCCGTTGGGAGATGCTCCCAATAGCTAGTAGAGAGGGCATCAAGCCCTCTCTTCTCTCCCTCTTCTTTCTCTTTAAATAGGTGTAGAAATCTTCTTTAGAGAGCATGAAAAAATATCCTCTTATTATGTACAAAAATGCTCTCAAATTCAATGAAGTTTTAAATTTTATTTCAGGAACAATTTCTTCATCATACTTCAAATTTCTACATTTTGCTCAATTGACGTTGTAATTGTGTCAATTTTGTTCAATTGAAGTTGCAATTGTGTGAATTTTGTTTAATTATTGCTTCAATTGCGTCAATTTTGTTCAATTGAAGTTGCAATTGTGTCAATTTTGTACAATTGATATGGCAATTGTGTCAATTTTGATCAATTGATGTTGAAATAATGTCAATTTTGTTTAATTGATGTTGTAATTGTGTCAATTTTGTTCAATTGAAGTTGCAATTGTGTCAATTTTGTTCAATTGATGTTGCAATTGTCTCTATTTTGTTCAATTGATGTTTCATCAATTTTGTTCAATTGATGTTGCAATTGAGTCAATTTTGATCAATTGAAGTTGTAACTATATCAATTTTGTTCAATTGATGTTGCAATTGTGTCAATTTTGTTCAATTGAAGTTGCAATTGTGAAAATTTTCTTCAATTGATGCTGCAATTGTGGCAATTTTGTTCAATTGAAGTTACAATTGTGTCAATTTTGATCAATTGAAGTTGCAATTCTCTCAATTTTGTTCTATTGATGTTTCAATTGTATCAATTTTGATCAATTGAAGTTGCAATTCTCTGAATTTTGTTCAATTAAAGTTGCAATTGTGTCAATTTTGTTCATTTGACATTATAAATGTGTCAATTTTGTTCAATTGATGTTGTAATTGAGTAAATTTTGTTCAATTAAAGTTGTAATTGCGTCAATTTTAATAAATTGAAGTTGCAATTCTCTTAATTTTGTAAAATTGAAGTTGCAACTATGTCAATTTTGTTCAATTGATATTGCAATTGTATCAATTTTGTTCAATTGAAATTGCAATTGTATCAATTTTGTTCAATTGAAATTGCAATTGTGTCAATTTTGTTCAATTGATATTGCAATTGTATCAATTTTGTTCAATTGAAATTGCAATTGTGTCAATTTTGTTCAATTGAAGTTGCAATTGTGTCAATTTTGTTCAATTAATGATGCAATTGTGTGAATTTTGATCAATTGTTGTTGTAATTGTGTCAATTTTGTTCAATTGAATTTGTAATTGTGTCAATTTTGATCCGCTGAAGTTGCAATTCTCTCAATTTCATTTTATTGAAGTTGCAATTGTGTCAATTTTGATCAATTGATGTTGTAATTATGGCAATTTTGTTCAATTGAAATTGTAATTGTGTCAATTTTGATCAATTGAAATTGTAATTCTCTCAATTTTGTTCAATTGAAGTTGCAATTGTGTCAATTTTGTTCAATTGACATTGCAAATGCGTCAATTTTGTTCAATTGATGTTGCAATTGAGTAAATTTTATTCAATTTAAGTTGTAATTATGTCAATTTTAATCAATTAAAGTTGTAATTCTCTCAATTTTGTTCAATTGAAGTTGCAACTATGTCAATTTTGTTCAATTGATATTGCAATTGTGTCAATTTTGTTTAATTAAAATTGCAATTGTGTCAATTTTGTTCAATTAAAGTTGCAATTGTGTCAATTTTGTTCAATTGATGATGCAATTGTGTGAATTTTGATCAATTAATGTTGTAATTGTGTCTATTTTGTTCAATTGAAATTATAATTGTGTCAATTTTGATCAATTGATGTTGCAATTGTGGTAATTTTGTTCAATTGAAGTTACAATTGTGTCAATTTTGATCAATTAAAGTTGCAATTCTCTCAATTTTGTTCAATTAAAGTTACAATTGTGTCAATTTTGATCAATTGAAGTTGTAATTCTCTCAATTTTGTTCAATTAAAATTTCAATTGTATCAATTTTGTTCAATTGATGTTGCAATTGTGTTAATTTTATTCAATTGAAGTTGCAATTGTTTCAATTTTGATCAATTGAAGTTGTAATTCTCTAAATTTTGTTCAATTGAAGCTGCAATTGTGTCAATTTCGTTCAATTGATGTTCCAATTGTATCAATTTTGATCAATTGATGTTGCAGTTATGTCAATTTTATTCAATTGAAGTTGCAATTGTGTCAATTTTGATCAATTGAAGTTGTAATTCTCTTAATTTTGTTCTATTGAAATTGGAATTGTATCCATTTTATTCAATTGATGTTCCAATTGTGTCAATTTTGTTTAATTGAAATTGCAATTGTGTCAATATTGATCAATTGAAGTTACAATTTTCTCAATTTTGTTCAATTGAAGTTGCAATTGTGTCAATTTTGTTCGGTTGATGTTGCAATAGTGTCAATTTTGGTTCAATTGAAGTTGCAATTGTGTTAATTTTGTTCAGTTGAAATTGCAATTGTGTCAATTTTGATAAATAAAAGTTGCAATTCTCTCAATTTCGTTTAATTAAAATTGTAATTGTGTCAATTTTGTTGAATTGAATTTGTAATTGTGTCAATTTTGTTCAATTGACATTGCAAATGTGTCAATTTTGATCAATTGAGGTTGTAATTCTCACAATTTTATTCAATTGAAGTTGCAATTGTGTGAATTTTGTTCAATTGTGTTGAATTTCTAAAGAAGTAAGCAATGAGAAATGAATAAGAACTTCAAGTACTTTATTGATGTTTCAAAGAGAGTATATTTATAGAAGAAGAGAAAGAGAGTTGAGAGAGGAGAAAATAAGAGGGGGAGAGAGGGCATTGCCCTATCTAACCATTGGACCCAACAGCTAGTAAGAACTAGCCGTTGGGTAGTCCCCAACGGCTAGTTCTTTTACTAGCTATTGGGGGCCTTTGGCCCCCTATTTTGCTGGCCCGGGCTAGACCCATTTAGGGCCCATTTTCCTTACACATTACATTGCCTCCCTTTTTACTTTATATTTGGGTCTTGTTTTAGGAGCACAAAGTTTACTAGATTGTGACAACCATATGCCCAAATTGTTTTTCATTTCAACAAATTGTTGTTGCAATTGCGTCAATTTTGTTCAATTGAAATTGCAATTGTGTAAATTTTGTTCAATTGAATTTGCAATTGTATCAATTTTGTTCAATTGATATTGCAATTGTGTCAATTTTATTCAATTGATATTGAAATTGTGTCAATTTTAATCAATTAATGTTGCAATAGTGTCAATTTTGTTCAATTAATATTGTAATTGTGTCAATTGTGATCAATTGAAGCTGTAATTCTCTCAATTTTGTTCAATTGAAGTTGTAATTGTGTTAATTTTGTTCAATTGATGTTGCAATTGTATTAATTTTGTTCAATTAAAGTTACAATTGTGTCAATTTTGTTCATTTGATGTTACAATTGTGTTAACTTTTTTCAATCAAAGTTGTAATTGTGTCGATTTTGATCATTTGAAGTTCCAATTCTCTCAATTTTGTTCAATTGAAGTTATAATTGTTTCCATTTTGTTTAATTGATGTTGCAATTGTGTCAATTTTGATCAATTGATGTTGCAATTGGGTTAATTTTGTTCAATTGAAATTACAATTGTGTCAATTTTACAGAATTAAAGTTGCAATTGTTTCAATTTTGTTCAATTGAAATTGCAATTGTGGTAATTTTATTCAATTGAAGTTGCAATTCTCTTAATTTTGTTCAATTGAAGTTGCAATTGTGTCAATTCGATTCAATTGATGTTGCAATCGTATCAATTTTGATTAATTGATGTTGCAATTGTATCAATTTTGATCAATTGATGTTGCAATTCTCTCAATTTTGTTCAATTGAAGTTGCAATTGTGTCAATTTTGTTCAATTGAAGTTGCAATTGTGTCAATTTTAATCAATTGAAGTTACAATTCTCTTAATTTTGTTCAATTGAAGTTACAATTGTGTCAATTTTGTTCAATTGATGTTACGATTGTGTCAATTTTTATCATTGGATGTTGCAATTGTTTCAATTTTGTTCAATTGAAGTTACAATTGTATTAATTTTGTTCAATTGAAGTTTCAGTTGTGTCAATTTTGTTTAATTGATGTTGCATTTGTGTCAATTTTGATTAATTTAAGTTACAATTGTGTCAATTTTGTTCAGCTGATATTGCAATTGTGTCAATTTTGTTCAACTGATATTGCAATTGTGTCAATTTTGATCAATTAAAGTTGTAATTGTGTCAATTTTGATCAATTGAAGTTGCAATTATGTCAATTTTGTTCAATTAAAGCTGCAATTGTGTCAATTTTGATCAATAGAAGTTGCAATTCTCTCGATTTTGTTCAATTAAAGTTGCAATTGTGCCAATTTTATTCAATTGATGTTGCAATTGTGTCAATTTTGTTCAATTGAAATTGTAATTGTGTCAATTTTGATCAATTGATGTTGCAATTCTCTCAATTTTTTTCAATTGAAGTTGCAATTGTGTCAATTTTGTTTAATTGATGTTGTAATTGTGTCAATTTTTCTCAATTGAATTAGCAATTGTGTCAATTTTTTTCATTTGAAGTTGCAATTGTGTCAATTTTCATCAGTAGAAGTTACAATTCTATCAATTTTGTTCAATTGAAATTGCAATTGTGTCAATTTTGTTTAATTGATGTTGCACTTGTGTCAATTTTGTTCAATTAAAGTTACAATTGTATCAATTTTGATCAATTGAAGATGTAATTCTCTTAATTTTGTTCAATTGAAATTGCAATTCACTCAATTTTGTTCAATTGAATTTGAAATTGTGTCAATTTTGTTCAATTAATGTTTTAATTGTATCATTTTTGTTCAATTGACGTTGTAATTGTGTCAATTTTGATTAATTGAAGTTGCAATTCTCTCAGTTTTGTTCTATTGAAGTAGCAATTGTATCAATTTTGTTAAATTAATATTGCAATTTTGTCAATTTTATTTAATTGATATTACAATTCTCTCAATTTTATTCAATTGAAGTTGTAATTGTGTCAATTTTGTTCAATTGATAGTGCAATTGTGTCAATTTTGATCAATTGATATTGCAATTGTGTCAATTTTGATCAATTAAAGTTGCGACTCTCTCAATTTTGATCAATTAAAGTTGTTAGTGTGTCAATTCGATTCAATTGGTGTTCCAATTGTGTTAATTTTGATCAATTGATGTTGTAATTCTCTCAATTTTTTTCAATTAAAGTTGCAAATGTGTCGATTTTATTCAATTGATTTTGTAATTGAGTCAATTTTGTTCAATTGAATTTGCAATTGTGTAAATTTTGATCAATTGAAGTTGCAATTGTCTAAATTTTGTTCAATTAAAGTTGCAATTGTGTCAATTTTATTCAATTGATGTTGCAATTGTGTCGATTTTGTTCAATTGAAGTTGCAATTGTGTCAATTTTGTTCAATTGATGTTGCAATTGTATCAATTTTGTTCAATTGATATTGCAATTGTGTCAATTTTGTTCAATTGAAATTGCAATTGTGTCAATTTTGTTCAATTGAAATTGCAATTGTGTCAATTTTGATCGACTGAAGTTGTAATTATCTCAATTTTGTTTAATTAAAGTTGCAGTTGTGTTAATTTTGATCAATTGATTTTACAATTATGTCAATTTTGATCAATTGAAGTTTCAATTCTCTTAATTTTGTTTAATTGAAGTTGCAATTGTGTAAATTTTATTCAATTGATGCTGCAATTGTGGCAATTTCGTTTAATTAAAGTTGCAATTGTGTCAATTTTGATTAATTGAAGTTATAATTCTGTCAATTTTGTTCAATTGAAGTTGCAATTTTGTCCATTTTGATCAATTGAAGTTGCAATTCTCTCAATTTTGTTCAATTGAAGTTACAATTGCGTCAATTTTCTTCAATTGATGTCACAATTCTCTCAATTTTGTTCAATTGAAGTTGCAATTGTGTCAATTTGTTCAATTGATATTGTAATTGTGACAATTTTGTTCAATTAAAATTACAAGTGTGTCAATTTTATTCAATTGATGTTGTCATTATGTCAATTTTGTTCAATTGATATTGCCATTGTGTCAATTTTGTTCAATTAAAGTTGCAAGTGTGTCAATTTTGTACAATTGATGTTGCGATTGTGTCAATTTTGTTCAATTGATATTGCAATTGTGTTAATTTTATTCAATTAAAGTTGCAAGTGTGTCAATTTTGTTCAATTGGTGTTGCGATTGTGTTAATTTTGTTCAATTAAAGTTGCGACTGTATCAATTTTGTTCAATTGAAGTTGTTATTGTGTTAATTTTGATCAATTGAAGATGCAATTCTCCCAATTTTGTTCAATTGAAGTTGCTATTGTGTCAATTTTGTTCAAATGATGTTGCAATTGTGTCAACATTGATCAATTGATGTTGCAATTGTGTCAATTTTGTTCAATTGAAGTTGCAATTGTGTCAATTTTGTTCAATTGAAGTTACAATTGTATTAATTTTGATCAATTGAAGTTGTAATTCGCTTAATTTTGTTCAATTGAAGTTGTAATTGTGTTAATTCGGTTCAATTGACGTTGTAATTGTGTCAATTTTGATCAATTGATGTTGCAATTGTGTCAATTTTGTGCAATTGAAGTTGCAATTGTCTCAATTTTGTTCAATCGCAGTTGCAATTCTCTCATTTTTATTCAATTGAAGTTATAAATGTGTCAATTTTGTTCAAATGATGATGTAATAATGTCAATTCTGTTCAATTGAATTTGCAATTGTGTCAATTTTAATCAACTGAAATTGCAATTCTCTCAATTTTGTTCAATCGAAGTCAGAATTGTGCCAATTTTGTTCAATTGATGTGGCAATTGTTTCAATTTTGATCAATTGATGTTGCAATTGTGTCAATTTTGTTCAATTCAATTTGCAATTCTGTCAATTTTGTTGAAAGTTTAAAGAAAGAACTCAAGGAAACTTAAAACAAAATTCTGAATTTTATTGAAATGAATAGCCAAGAACATTCATAGTTTGAACTTTTGTTCATACCTATGCTTGAGAACAATGAAGACTATTTATAGAGAAAAGGAGGGAGAGATTACAAGGGAGAATTTGAGAGAACAAGAGAGGGCATTGGCCCTCTCTTTTCTAGCCGTTGGAGGCTGTCCAACGGCTAGAATTTCTAGCCGTTGGAGCAGCCTCCAACGGCTGTTTTAACCAGCCTTTGGGGGCCCAAATGGGCCCCCTTTGATGGGCTGAAAAGGCCCCTTTCTTGGGGCTTTGGAGAGGCCCATGGGCTGGGGCATTTTTAGGGCTCAAAGGAATGGAACTTGCTGAATGCTTGGGAAGCCTTTAAGTGGGTGATGATTTAATTCTTCTTTTCAACACTCCCCCTCAAGTTGGGAGCGTAGATGTTGATAGTTCCCAACTTGCTTATTATTTCTTGTAGATGAGCTGCTGTCCCTCCCTTTGTGAAGATGTCTGCAAGTTGATCTTCTCCTTTGATGTGAGGAGTGACAATGAGTTTTTCTTCTACCTTTTGCCGAATAAAATGACAATCAACCTCTATATGTTTGGCTCGTTCATGGAACACTGGGTTAGTGGCAATGTGAATTGCGGATTGATTATCACAATGAAGCTTGATAGGAGTGGTGACCGCAAACCCTAGTTCTTCTATCAATGCTTTTAGCCATACAATCTCACTGGCTCCTGCTGCCATGGCTCTATACTCGGCCTCTGCACTTGACCTAGATACAACCCGTTGTTTCTTGCTCTTCCAAGCTACCAAGTTTCCTCCAACGAACATGCAATATCCAGTGGTAGACTTTCTATCGATGGGATCCCCTGCCCAATCAGCATCACAATACCCTTCAATGTCTGTACTCCCATTGTTCTTCATCCAAATTCCTAGCCCAGGAGATCTTTTGATGTAATGAAGAATCCTCTCCGCTGCTCTCCAATGACCTTTTGTTGGGGAGTGCATGAACTGACTTATATAACTCACTGCATATGCTATGTCCGGTCTTGTGATGGTGAGATAGATAAGTTTGCCAACTAGCCCTCGATATCTTTCAATGTCTTCTAGAGGATCATTGTCATCGGCTAAGGGACCGGAAGAGGAAATCTGCAAGCGTTCTTGCTCCAAGCTTTCCCGTTTCCTGCAAAAGATCAAGAGCATATTTTCTTTGGGAGAGAATTAGCCCATTGGGACAATAGGCTAACTCAATGCCTAGAAAATACTTTAGTTTCCCTAGATCTTTAATTTCAAATCTAGATTTTAAAAAGTTCCTAACAAGGTCTATTTGATGCAAATCACTACCTGTTATGATAATGTCATCTACATATACTAATGCAATTGTGATATGATCATTAGTCCTTCTAAGAAAGAGAGATGAATCACTATTGCATTTATGAAATCCATTACTAAGGAAAGCATGGCTTAACTTTGCATACCAAGCTCTTGGAGATTGCTTGAGACCATAAATTGCCTTATGAAGTTTGCATGCATTTCCTCTTTGTGAATGAAGACCCTTTGGTATTTGCATGTAGACTTCTTCTTCTAGATCTCCTTGAAGGAAAGCATTGGCTACGTCCATTTGAAATAGGCTCCATCCATGATTCACCGCAAGAGATAAGAGGACTCTAATAGTATTCATTTTTGCAACCGGAGCATAGGTCTCTTTATAATCAATCCCATAGGCTTGAGTATATCCTTTTGCCACCAGACTTGCTTTGAACCTCTCAATTGATCCATCAATCTTGTGCTTGATCTTGTAAACCCACTTACACCCTACGGCCTTTTTCCCTTTAGGTAGAGTAGTGATTTCCCACGTTCCATTTTTTGATAAAGCTTCTAATTCCTCTTCCATTGCCTTTTTCCATCTTGGATCTTTTGATGCTTGCTCAAATGATGTTGGTTCCACTTCTTTATCTAGGTTACTCAAGAAAGCTTGGTGTTCCAAGGAAACATGAGAGGTGTCATAGTAATCACAATTAGGATGAGAGGTTACCCTAGAGTTATAGAACACTCTTCGGTTGATCCATTCGGATGGAGGAAGCCGAAGCCTAGTTGATCTTCTTAGTTGAGGTGGGGGTTGATCCGGTTCCCCTTCCATTTCAAGGGATTCCTCTTCATTTGTAACTTCCTCATTTGTATCACTTTCTCCCCCTAAAGTAGTTGGTTGTTCAGCTTCTAGAGCTTCTGAATTTTCATTTTGAGAGTTGTGGCTTGCGTTTGAAGAGGAGTTTCCTTCGGTTCGTTCAGCTCTTTGAGGAGGAGCTATGAGAAAGTCCCAAGAGCTGGGAGGAATTTCAATTTTTTGCATTTCCTTAGTTTCTTCATTTCCTGCAAAATAGAACTCATTTTCCAAGAATATCACATCTTTAGATGTGTATGTTCGGTTAGTAGTAGGATCATAGCATCTATACCCTTTTTCAAAGGCTGCATATCCAAGAAATACACACTTTCTTCCTCTATGTTCTAACTTGTTTCTTAAGTGTGCTGGAATATGAATGTAGCATGTGCAACCAAATGTCCTAAGGTGAGAGATTTTAGGTTTTCTCCCTAGAAGAACCTCTAGAGGGGATTGCCCTTTTAAAATTTCAGTGGGCATGAGGTTTATAACATGAACCGCGGTTTTAACCGCATCACACCAGAATTTTTTAGGCATGTTTGCATAAAACATCATTGCCCTAGATGTTTCAAGTATGTGCCTATTCTTTCTCTCAGCTATCCCATTTTGTTGGGGTGTGTAAACACATGACATTTGATGCATAATGCTATTTTCCTTAAGGTAGTTTTCAAAGTTGAGGCTTGTAAATTCGCCCCCATGATCTGACCTTAGGACTTTTATATTTGCATTGTATAGTTTGGTCACATACTTCACATAGCTCTTGAGAGCTTCAAGAGCTTGGTCTTTGGTGTTTAAAAGATACACCCATGTGTATCTGGTTTTATGATCAATAAAGGTAATGAAGTATTTGTAACCTAAGTGTGACATGATAGGTGAAGTCCAGACATCCGAATGAACCAAATCAAAAGGATTTTCATAAATTGTTTCTGAAATGGGATACATTGTTCGGGTTTCCTTAGCCAAAATACAAGCTTTACAATGTCTATTCTCAAAACTCAAGGTTGGGAATAGACGTTTTAAAGCTCGATCACTAGGATGTCCTAAGCGTCCATGCCAAAGAGATTGATCCTCCTTGATGTGAGCTACAAGTGCAGCTTGTTCTTGATCCAAGTAATAAAGTCCTCCTCTTCTAGAACCCTTGCCAATCAATTGATTCGACTTGAGGTCCTGAAAAGAGACATTATTGGGGTCAAAAACAACTCTACACTTTTGATCCTTGGTGATCTTGCTAATGGACAATAGGTTTGAGGTAAGTTTGGGAACATATAAAGCTTTTGTAGGTTTTCCAAAAATGTCAACTTCCCCAACTTGTTTTACTCTCAAATCTTGTCCATTTGCAACACGAACAATCATATGGTTAGGAAGGTTTTCAAACTTTTTTATTTTTGCTTTATCCTTAACCATATGACATTCGGTTCCCGAATCAATGAGAAATTTTTCAGAATTCAAATGTGAGAAAAGGTTTTGTTTTTTACCGGATGATGGAGCCATTTGTTGAAGCCTCTTTGTAACTTCATTTAATTGCGTTTGGAGTGCAGCAAACTCAGCCATTGATGGAGATTGGATCTTCACGTATTGGGCAGAAGGTTGCTGTCCAGAATTGAATGAATTTGAAGCTCCTTGTTGGTCTCTTTGCTTGAACATTTTAGGCTTTAAATGAGGATGCAATTCCCAGCATTTGTCCTTTGAGTGACCCCTTTTGTTGCAATGAGAGCATATTTCATTTCTCCTTCGGATTTGATTGGCTTTGGCAGCATTGAACTCATTCGAAGAAGCAATGAAAGCTTGAGCTTCCAATTTTTGTTTGGAGCTTTCTTCCAATCTAATGCTCACTTCAGTCCTTTGGATCATATTTTGGACTTCTCCAAATGATGGAAAGTCCTTCATTCGAAGGATTTCTTGCCTTAGGTGAGAATATGAATTGAATCATCCAAGCCCATGAGAAGACCAAATATTTTATCTTCCTCTCTTCTCTTTCGAAGAACTTTGAGATCTATAGAATCTGGTCGAAGAGTTGTTAGCTCATTCCAAGCATCCGTATACTCCCCAAAATATTGAGGAAGAGATTTGCCTTCCTTTTTTATGGAAGCAATTTGTCTCTTAAGCTCAAAGATTCTCCCAAGGTTGGATTCCAAACCATAGAGGGAGAACATTTCGTCCCACAGAAGCTTTGCATTTGGAGCACACGACACCATCGCTTTGTGAGTTTCATCTAGAGAATTAAGAAGGAGAATGAAGACATGATCATCTCTTTTTTTCCATTCTCGGAATGATGGATCAGCTTCTTCAAGTGGATCATCAAGAACGTGATTCTCTAGATTGTTGAGATTGAGTGCCCTCTTCATCACATTTGCCCATTGATAGTAGTTTCCTCCTTTCAATTGGATGGAGGATAAATGTTGCATTTGGGTAATGTTTATGGATGGAGGAGGGTCACCCAACCTAGAAGAGGATGGGATCGATTGCTCTGATACCATGTTGAAAGTTTAAAGAAAGAACTCAAGGAAACTTAAAACAAAATTCTGAATTTTATTGAAATGAATAGCCAAGAACATTCATAGTTTGAACTTTTGTTCATACCTATGCTTGAGAACAATGAAGACTATTTATAGAGAAAAGGAGGGAGAGATTACAAGGGAGAATTTGAGAGAACAAGAGAGGGCATTGGCCCTCTATTTTCTAGCCGTTGGAGGCTGTCCAACGGCTAGAATTTCTAGCCGTTGGAGCAGCCTCCAACGGCTGTTTTAACCAGCCTTTGGGGGCCCAAATGGGCCCCCTTTGATGGGCTGAAAAGGCCCCTTTCTTGGGGCTTTGGAGAGGCCCATGGGCTGGGGCATTTTTAGGGCTCAAAGGAATGGAACTTGCTGAATGCTTGGGAAGCCTTTAAGTGGGTGATGATTTAATCCTTCTTTTCAACAAATTTTGATCAATTGAGGTTTTAATTCTCTCAATTTTGTTTAATTGAATTTGTAATTCTCTCAATTTTGTTCAATTGAAGTTGCAATTGTCTCAATTTTGTTCAATTGATCTTGCAATTGTGTCAATTTTGATCAATTGAAGTTGCAATTATGTCAATTTTATTCAATTGAAGCTGCAATTGTGTAAATTTTGTTCAATTAAATTTGCAATTGTGTCAATTTTAATCAATTGAAGTTGCAATTCTCTCAATTTTGTTCAATTGAATTTGTAATTTTGTCAATTTTATTCAATTGATGTTGCAATTGTATCAATTTTGTTCAATTGAAGTTGCAATTGTTTCAATTTTGATCAATTGAAGTTGCAATTCTCTCAATTTTGTTCAATTAAAATTGCAATTGTATCAATTTTGCTCCATTGAATTTGCAATTGTGTCAATTTTTTTTCATTTGATGTTGCAATTGTGTTAATTTTGTTCTATTGACGTTGCAATTGTGTCAATTTTGTTCAGTTAAAGTTGCAATTGTGTCAATTTTAATCAATTGAAGTTGCAATTCTCCCAATTTTGTTCAATTGAAGTTGTAATTGTGTCAATTTTATTCAATTGATGTTGCAATTGTATCAATTTTGTTCAATTGAAGTTGCAATTGTTTCAATTTTGATCAATTGAAGTTGCAATTCTCTCAATTTTGTTCAATTAAAATTTCAATTGTATCAATTTTGCTCCATTGAATTTGCAATTGTGTCAATTTTTTTTCATTTGAAGTTGCAATTGTGTTAATTTTGTTCTATTGAAGTTGCAATTGTGTCAATTTTGTTCAGTTAAAGTTGCAATTGTGTCAATTTTGATCAATTGAAGTTGTAATTCTCTCAATTTTGTTCAATTGAAGTTGTAATTGTGTCAATTTTATTCAATTGATGTTGCAATTGTATCAATTTTGTTCAATTGAAATTACAATTGTGTCAAATTTGATCAATTGAAGTTGCAATTCTCTCAATTTTGTTCAATTAAAATTGCAATTGTATCAATTTTGCTCAATTGAATTTGCAATTATGTCAATTTTTTTCATTTGATGTTGCAATTGTGTCAATTTTGTTCAATTGAAATTGCAATTGTGTCAATTTTATTCAATTAAAGTTGCAATTGTGTCAATTTTGATCAATTGAAGTTTCAATTCTCTCAATTTTGTTCAATTGAAGTTGTAATTGTGTCAATTTTATTCAATTGATGTTGCAATTGTATCAATTTTGTTTAATTGAAGTTGCAATTGTGTCAATTTTGATCAATTGAAGTTGCAATTCTCTCAATTTTGTTCAATTAAAGTTGCAATTGTATCAATTTTGTTCAATTGAATTTGCAATTGTTTCAATTTTTTTTATTTGAAGTTGCAATCATGTCAATTTTGATCAATTAATATTTCAATTCTCTCAATTTTGTTGAATTGTAGATACAATTGTGGCAATTTTATTCAATTGTTGTTCCAATTGTGTCAATTTTTATAAATTGATATTGCAATTGTGTCAATTTTGTTCAATTGTTGGTCCAATTGTGTCAATTTTTATCAATTTGGGTTGTAATTGTGTCAATTGTTCATTTGATGTTGCGATTTTGTTAATTTTATTCCATTGAAGTTGTAATTGTGTCAATTTTGGTCATTTTAAGTGGCAATTCTCTCAATTTTGTTTAATTAAAGTTATAATTGCTTCCATTTTGTTCAATTGGTGTTGCAATTTTGTCAATTTTGATTAATTGAAGATGCAATTGTGTCAATTTTGATCAATTGATGTTACAATTGTGTCAATTTTGCTCAATTAAAGTTACAATTGTATCAATTTTGCTCAATTTTAGTTGCAATTGTATCAATTTTGTTGAATTGAAGTTGCAATTTTGTAAATTTTGAACAACTGAAGGTGCAATTCTCTTAATTTTGTTCAATTAAAGTTATAATTGTGTCAATTCGGTTCAATTGCTATTGTAATTATGTCAATTTGGATCAATTGATGTTGCAATTGTATCAATTTTGATCAATTGATGTTGCAATTTTGTTCAATTAAAGTTGCAATTCTCTCAATTTTGTTCAATTGAAATTACAATTCTCTCAATTTTGCCCAATTGAAGTTGCAAATGTGTCAATATTGATAAAATGATGTTGCAATTGTGTCAATTTTGATCAATTGAAGTTATAATTTTGCCAATTTTAATGAATTGATGTTACAATTCTCTCAATTTTGTTCAATTGAAGTTGCAATTGTGTCAATTTTGTTCAATTGATGTTGCAATTGTGTCAATTTTTATCAATTGATGTTGCAATTGTTTTAATTTTATTTAATCGAAGTTGCAATTATGTCAATTTTGTTTAATCGAAGTTGCAATTGTGTCAATTTTGTTCAATTGATGTTGCAATTGTGTTAATTTTGCTCAATTAAAGTTACAATTGTGTCAATTTTGACGAATTGAAGTTGCAATTGTGTCAATTTTGTTCAATTGATGTTGCAATTGTGTCAATTTTGTTCAACTGAAATTGTAATTGTGCCAATTTTGATCAATAAAAGTTGAAATTTTCTCAATTTTGTTCAATTAAAGTTACAATTGTGTCAATTTTGTTCTATTGATGTTGCAATTGTGTCAAATTTTTTCAATTGATATTGCAATTTTGTCAATTTTGCTCAATTGAATTTGCAATTGTTTCAATTTTTTCATTTGAAGTTACAATTGTTTCAATTTTGAACAGTAGAAGTTGCAATTCTCTCAATTTTGTTCAATTGAAATTGCAATTGTATCAGTTTTGTTCAATTGATGTTGTAATTGTGTCAATTTTATTCAATTAAAGTTACAATTGTGTCAATTTTGATCAATTGAAGTTGTAATTCTCTCAATTTTGTTCAATTGAAATTGCAATTCTCTCAATTTTGTTCAATTGATGTTGTAATTGTGTCAATTTTATTCAACTAAAGTTACAATTGTGTCAATTTTGATCAATTGAAGTTGTAATTCTCTCAATTTTGTTCAATTGAAATTGCAATTCTCTCAATTTTGTTCAATTGAAGTTGAAATTGAGTCAATTTTGTTCAATTAATTTTTTAATTGTGTCAATTTTGTTCAATTGAAATTGTGATTGTATCAATTTTGATCAATTGAAGTTGTAATTCTTTCAATTTTGTTCAATTGAAGTTGAAATTGTGTCAATTTTGTTCAATTGATGTTGCAATTGTGTCAATTTTGATCAATTGAAGTTGCAATTCTCACAATTTTGTTCAATTGAAAATGCAATTGTGTCAATTTTGTCCAGTTGATATTCTAATTGTCTCAACTTTGATCAATTGATCTTGCAGTTGTGTCAATTTTGTTCAATTGATGTTGCAATTGTGTCAATTTTGATTTATTAAAGTTGTAATTCTATCAATTTTGTTCAATTGAAATTGCAATTCTCTCAATTTTGTTTAATTGAAATTGCAATTGTGTCAATTTTGTTCATTTGTCATTGCAATTGTGTCAATTTTTATCAATTGAAGCTGCAATTATCTCAATTTTGTTCAATTGAAGTTGCAATTGTGTCATTTTTGTCTAATTGATGTTGCAATTGTGTCAATTTTGTTCAATTGAAATTGTAATTCTCTCAATTTTGTTCAATTGAAGTTACAATTATGTCAATTTTAATCAATTGATGTTGCAATTCTCTAAATTTTGTTAAATTGAAGTTACAATTGTGCCAATTTTGTTCACTTGAACTTACAATTGTTTTAATTTTTTTTCAATTGAAGTTGTAATTGTTTCAATTTTATTCAATTGATGTTGCAATTGTGTCAATTTTATTCAGTTAAAGTTGCAATTATCTCAATTTTGTTCAATTGAAGTTGCAATTGTGTCAATTTTGATCAATTGAAGTTGCAATTCTCTCAATTTTATTCAATTGAAGTTGCAATTCTCTCAATTTTATTCAATTGAAGTTGCAATTGTGTCAATTTTGTTCAATTGATGTTGCAATTGTGTTAATTTTGATCAATTGATGTTGCAATTGTGTCAATTTTGTTCAATTGAAGTTGCAATTGTGTCAATTTTGATCAATTGATGTTGCAATTCTCTCAATTTTGTTTAATTGAAATTATAATTCTCTCAATTTTGTTCAATTAAAGTTGCAATTGTCTCAATTTTGTTAAATTAATGTTGCAATTGTGTCAATTGTGTCCCGTTGATGGTGCAGTTGTGTCAATTTTGTTCAATTCAGGTTGTGATTGTTTCAATTTTGTTCAATTAATGATGCAATTGTGTCAATTTTGTTCAATTGAAATTATAATTGTGTTAATTTTGTTTAATCGAAGTTTCTATTGTGTCAATTGTATTCAGTTGATATTGCAATTGTATCAATTTTGTTCAATTGAAGTTGCAATTGTGCCAATTTTGTTCAATTGATGATGCAATTGTGTCAATTTTGATCAATTGATGTTGCAATTGTGTCAATTTTGTTCAATTGAAGTTGCAATTGTGTCAATTTTGATTAATTGAAGTTCAAATTCTCTCAATTTTTTTCAATCGAAATTGCAATTCTCTCAATTTTGTTCGATTGATGTTGTAATTGTGTCAATTTTGTTCAATTGATGTTTTAATTGTGTCAATTTTGTTCAATTGACGTTGCAATTGAGTTAACTTTGATCGATTGAACTTGCAATTCTCTCAATTTTGTTCAATTGAAATTGCAATTGTGTCAATTTTGTTCAATTGATGTTGCAATTGTGTCAATTTTGTTCAATTGAAGTTGCAATTGTGTCAATTTTGTTCAATTGAAGATTCAATTGTATCAATTTTGTTCAACTGATGTTGCAATTGTTTCTTTTTTGTTCAATTGATGTTGCGTCAATTTTATTCAATTGAACTTACAATTGTGTCAATTTTGTTCAATTGAAATTACACTTATGTCAATTTTGATAAATTGAAGTTGCAATTCTCTCAATTTTGTTAAATTAAAAAGGCAATTCTCTCAATTTTGTTCAATTGAAGTTGTAATTGTGTCAATTTTGTTCAATTGATGTTGCATGTTTCAATTTTGTTCAATTGACATTGCACTCGTGTCAATTTTGATCAATTGAAGTTGCAATTCTCTTAATTTTGTTCAATTGAAGTTACAATTGTGTCAATTTTGATCAATTGAAGTTGTAATTGTGTCAATGTTGTTTAATTGATGCTACAATTGTGTCAATCTTGATCAATTGATATTGTAATTGTTTCAATTTTGTTCAATTGAAGTTGCATTTGTGCCAATTTTGTTCAATTGAAGTTGCAATTCTTTCAATTTTGTTCAAATGAAGTTGCAATTATGCAAATTTTGATCAATTGATGTTGCAGTTGTGTTAATTTTATTCGATTAACATTGCAATTGTGTCAATGTTGATAAATTAATCTTGTAATTGTATCAATTTTGTTCAATTAAAGTTACAATTTTGTCAATTTTGAACAATTGAAGTTGTAATTCTCTCAATTGTTTTCAATCGAAATTGTAATTTTCTCAATTTTGTTCGATTGATGTTGCAATTGTGTCAATTTTGTTCAATTGATGTTTTAATTGTGTCAGTTTTGTTCAATTGACGTTGCAATTGTGTCAACTTTGATTGATTAAAGTTGCAATTTTCTTAATTTTGTTCAATTGAAATTGCAATTGTGCCAATTTTTGATGTTGCAATTGTGTAAATTTTGTTCAATTGAAGTTGTAATTCTCTCAATTTTGTTCAAAAATAGATTCAATTGTATCAATTTTGTTCAACTGATGTTGCAATTGTTTCTTTTTTGTTCAATTGATGTTGCATCAATTTTATTCAATTGAAGTTGTAATTGTGTCAATTTTGTTCAATTGAAATTACAATTATATCAATTTTGATCAATTTAAATTACTATTCTCTCAATTTTATTAAATTAAAAAGACAATTCTCTCAATTTTGTTCAATTGATGTTGTAATTGTTTCAATTTTGTTCAACTAATATTGTACTCGTGTCAATTTTGATCAATTGAAGTTGCAATTCTCTCAATTTTATTCAATTGAAGTTACAATTGTGTCAATTTTGATCAATTGATGTTACAATTTCCTCAATTTTGTTAAATTAAAAAGGCAATTCTCTCAATTTTGTTCAATTGAAATTGAAATTGTGTAAATTTTATTCAATCAAAGTTGCAATTGTATAAATTTTATTCAATTGAAATTGCAATTGTGTCAATTTTGTTCAATTGATTTTGTAATTGTGTCAATTTTGTTCAATTGAAGTTGCAATTGTGTCAATTTTGATCAATTGAAGTTGCAATTCTCTCAATTTTGTTCAATTGAAGTTGCAGTTCTCTCAATTTTACTCAATTAATGTTGTAATTGTGTCAATTTTGTTGAATTCAAGTAGCAATTGTGTCAATTTTGATCAATTAAAGTTACAATTCTCTCAATTTTGTTCAATTGAAGTTGTAATTGTATCAATTTTGCTCAATTGAAGTTACAATTCTCTCAATTTTGTCCGATTGAAGTTGCAATTGTGTCAATTTTATTCAATTAATGTCACAATTGTGTCAATTGTGTTCAATTGAAGTTGCAATTGTATCAATTTTATTCAATTAATGTCACAATTGTGTCAATTTTGTTCAATTAAAGTAGCGATTGTATCGATTATGATCAATTGAAGTTGAAATTCTCTAAATTTTGTTCAATTGAAGTTGCAATTGTGTCAATTTTGTTCAATTAATGTTGTAATTGTCTCAATTTTGATCAATTGAAGTTGGAATTGAGTCAATTTTGATCAATTGAAGTTTCAATTCTCTCAATATTGTTGAATTGAAGTTACAATTGTGTCAATTTCGTGCAATTAAAGTTGTAATTGTGTCAATTTTGATTAATAGTTGTTGCAATTCTCTCAATTAAAGTTGTAATTGTGTCAATTTTGTTTAATTGATGTTGCAATTGTGTCAATTTTGTTTAATTGATGTTGCAATTGTGTCAATTTTGTTCAATTGAAATTGCACCCGTGTCATTTTTGATCAATTGAAGTTGCAATTCTCTTAATTTTGTTCAATTGAAATTGTAATTGTGTCAATATTATTCAATTGATGTTGTAATTGTATCAATTTTGTTGAATTGAAGATGCAATTGTATCAATTTTGTTCAATTAATGTCGCATTTGTTTTAATTTTGTTCAATTGAAGTTGCAATTCTCTCAAGTTTGATCAATTAAAGTTGCAAGTGTGTCAATTTTGTTCAATTGATGTTACAATTGTGTCAATTTTGTTCAATAGAAGTTACAATTGTGTCAATTTTGTTAAATTGAAGTTGCAATTGTGTAAATTTTGATTAATTGAAGTTGCAATTCTCTCAATTTTGTTCATTTGAAGTTGTAATTGTGACAATTTTATTCAATTGATATTGTAATTGTGTCAATTTTGTTTAATTGAAGTTGCAATTGTGTCAATTTTGTTCAATTGGTGTTGCAATTGTGTCAATTTTGATAAATTGAATTTGCAATCCTCTCAATTTTGTTCAATTATAGTTGCAATTGTGTCAATTGTGCTCAATTGAAGTTGCAATTATGTCAATTTTGTTCAATTGAAGTTGCAATTGTATCAATTTTATTCGATTGATGTTTCAATTGTCTCAATTTTGTTCAATTAAAGTTGCACTTGTGTCAATTTTGATCAATTGATGTTGCAATTCTCTCAATTTTGTTATATTGAAGTTGCAATTGTGTAAATTTTGTTCAATTGATGTTGCAATTGTGTCAATTTTGTTGAATTGAAATTGCAATTGTGTCAATTTTGTTCAATTGATTTTGTAATTCTGTCAATTTTGTTTAATTAAAGTTGCAGTTGTGCAATTTTGATCAATTGAACTTGTCATTCTCTCAATGTTGTTCAATTGATATTGCAATTGTATCAATTTTGTTGAATTGATGTTACAATTGTTTCAATTTTGATCAATTGAAGTTGCAATTGCGTCATTTTTGTTCAATTGAAGTTGCAATTATGTAAATTTTGTTCAATTGAAGTTGTAATTGTGTCAATTTTGTTCAATTGATTTTGCAATTGTGTCAATTCTGTTTTTTTGAAGTTGCAATTGTGTCAATTTTGATCAATTGAAGTTGCAATTCTTTCAATTTTGTTCAATTGAAGTTGCAGTTCTCTCAATTTTGTTCAATTGATGTTGCAATTGTGTTAATTTTGTTTAATTCAAGTTGCAATTGTGTCAATTTTGATCAATTAAAGTTACAATTCTCTGAATTTTGTTCAATTGAAGTTGTAATTGTATCAATTTTGTTCAATTGATATTGCAATTATGTCTATTTTGTTAACTGAAGTTGCAATTGTGTCAATTTTGATCAATTGAAGTTACAATTCTCTTAATTTTGTTCAATTGAAGTAGCAATTGTGTCAATTTTATTCAATTAATGTCACAATTGTGTCAAATTTGTTAAATTAAAGTTGCAATTGTGTCAATTTTGTTCAATTAAAGTTGCAATTGTGTCAATTATGATCAATTGAAGTTGCAATTCTCTCAATTTTGTTCAATTGAAGTTGTAATTGTGTCAATTTTGTTTAATTGATGTTGCAATTGTGTTAATTTTGTTCAATTAAAGTTACAATTGTGTCAATTTTGATCAATTGAAGTTGCAATTCTCTCAATTTTGTTCAATTGAAGTTGCAATTGTGTCAAGTTCGATCAATTGATGTTACAATTGTGTCAATTTTGTTTAATTAAAGTTGTAATTGTGTCAATTTTGCTCAATTGAAGTTGCAATTGTGTCAATTTTGTTCAATTGATGTTGTCATTTTCTCAATTTTATTCAATTGATGTTGCAATTGTGTCAATTTTGTTCAATTGATATTGCAATTGTTTCAATTTTGATCAATTGAAGTTAAAATTGTGTCAATTTTGATCAATTGAAGTTGCAATTCTCTGAATTTTGTTGAATTTTGAAAAAGTTTAGAGGAAACGTTTAACCACAAAAAACGGTAATACTTCCTAAATCTCGTTATGATTAAATCTATTTGAGATTTCAAGATTTTAAATCAGTAAGTGAATACAATTCAATCGTTTTTAAAATCAGCTCTCAATTAAAATTATGTGGAGAGAGTATTACTGATTACAATATATTAGAAAAAACACTACACTTTTCATGCCTCAAATATGTTCCTGCAGCAGCAATATCGAGAAAAAGAATTTAAAAGTATTCAGAACTAATTTCTTGTTTGCTTGTGGTTGAACAAAATAATGAGTTATTGATGAAAAATCATGAATCTCATCCAACTAGCTTTGCTCCATTCCTTGAAGTGAATGAGATAATTCACAACAATTCTGGACGTGGATGAGGGCGTGGAAATGGTCGTGGCCATGGCCGAAATATTTACTGTAATGATCATGGTGGATATACAAACCACCAGAAGTGGAAACGTAATGAGCAAAACAAGAAAAAGGTAGATCTAGTCAGAATGCTGAGAATAAATGCTGCCGTTGTGGTGTGTTTAGACATTGGTCGCGCACCTGTCGTACGCCAAAACATCTTGTTGTACTTTGTCAAGCCTCGTTAAAGGAAAAGAATAATAATATGGAGGCAAATATCTTATATCAAAATAATGACCCTAATGATATTTTTGAAAATCTTGAAAATTTGTCCCAATTAGAAGTTGGTGATTTTCTTGACAATGTTAAATTAGGTGATTTTAATTAATGTAATTGTTTTCATTTCTCAATATCTATAATAAATTCAAATGCATTGTTTGTTCGTTTATTTAATTACTTATTTATTTATTTATTTTTGAAGACCTATGGATATTATTACATCTAAAATTGGAAAAAAAGATCGAAGATGAGGATATCTGTCTCGTTAACAGTGTGACTACATATACAATTCTAAAAAACAAAAGATATTTCGCTAATTTTATTATGAAAAAGCAAAATATGACTACTATATCTGGTAGTGTAACCTTGATTGAAGGTTCCGGAAGAGCAAACGCTTTACTATCAGGAGGGATAAATTTTTTAATTAGTAATGCATAATTTTCACCCAAATCCCACTGAAATTTATTAAGTTTTAAAAATATTCGCCTCAATGGTTATCATATAGAAACAATCAATATGAGAAATAATGAATATTTGTACATTACTAATTTTAAAATGGGACATAAACAAGTTTTGGAAAGACTATCTGTATTCCTTTCGGGTCTTTATTACACATAAATTAAACCGATTGAAATAAATGTCATAATAAACCAAAAGTTTACTAATCAAAATGAATTCCTTTTATGACATGATAGATTGGGTCATCTTGGATCCGTAATGATGCGACGAATTATGGAACATTCTTCCGGATATCCATTGAAGAATTTGAAGATTCTTCAATCTAATGAATTCAAATGTACTGTATGTTATCAAGGCAAATTGATAATAAAGCTATCGCCAAGTAAAATTAGAATTGAATCACTTAAATTTTTGAATCGGATATATGGCGATATATGTGGGCCAATTCACCCACAAGTGGACCATCTAAATATTTTATGGTTTTAATTGATACATCCACAAGATGGTCATATGTGTATTTATTATCAACTCGGAACCTAGCATTTTCGTGATTACTTGCTTGGATAATTCGATCACAAGCACAATTTCCTAACTATATTATCAAAACAATTCGTCTTGATAATGCTTGCAAATTTACTTCTTAAGCATTTAATGACTATTACATGTCTATTGGTATAAAGGTTGAACATCCTACAGTTTATGTTCATACCCAAAATGGCCTAGTAGAATCATTTATTAAATGCCTCCAATTGATAGCGAGACCATTACTTATGAAATCCAAACTTCTCGTTCATGATTGGGGTCATGCAATTTTACATGTAGCAATACTAGTTCGCATCTGACCCACTAGTTCTCAAGCTTTTTTCCCTTTCCAATTGGTTTCTGGAGGAGAGCCTAATATCTCTCATTTACTCACTTTTGGATGTGCAGTTTATATCCCTATTGCTCCCCCTCATAGAACAAAAATGAGGTCTCAAAGGAAATTAGGCATTTTTATTGGTTATGATTCTCTTTCCATTATTAAATATCTTAAACCCATGATAGAAAATATCTTTACTGCTAGATTTCTTGATTGTTAATTTGATGAGACATTTTTTCCAACTTTAAGGGTAGATAATACTAGGAAAGGAAAGTAAAAACAAGAAATTATATGGAGTAATTTATCCTTATGTCATATTGATTCTCATACAAAACATTGTGAACTAGAAGTTCATCGAATCATTCATTTGCAACAGATTGCAAATCAACTACCAGATAATTTCTCTAATCCAAAATGAGTAACAAAATCACATGTTCCAGCAGAAAATGTTTCTCTTAGAATTGATACCTCTAAAAAACTGCTCCTAATAAATGATCCTAAACTATGCCTGAAGTGTAGAAGATCAATGAGTTCTGAAGATAAAAGCCCTCGAAAGAAAAGAAGAACAAATGGACAAATTGACCATATAAAAAAAGAAATAATTCGATCCAAGAAAAAAATTCAAAAAAACTAAAATAGATAATCAAGAAATATCAATAAATTACATTTCCACAATAAGAACATGGGATCGAACAATTACAAATGTTGATGATGTATTTGCATATAATGTGACAGTTGATATTTTGAGTGAAAATGAGGACTTTGAACCCACAACTTTAAAAGAATGTCAATCAAGAGATGATTGGTCTAAATTGAATGAAGTAATTTAGTTAGAATTAACATTTCTCTCAAAACGTGAGGTTTTTGGGTCCATAGTCAAATCACTTGAAGGTGTTAAACCAATAGAATATAAATGGGTATTTGTGCGAAAAAGAAATGAGAAAAATGAGATTGCGCGATACAAAACTCGACTAGTAACACAAGGGTTTTCTCAAAAACCTTATATTGACTATGAAGAGATATATTCTCTCATAATAGATGCTATTACCTTTCGCTATCTTATTGGTTTAGTAGCACAGAAAAGACTTCATATGTAGATGATCGATGTTGTTACTGCATATCTATATGGTACACTAGATAATGACATATACATGAAAGTTTTAGAAGGACTAAAGATACTAGAGGCATGCAATTCTAGAGAATTATTTTCTACTAGATTACAAAGATTTTTGTATGGTTTAAAACAATCTGGACGTATGTGGTATAATCACCTTAGTGAATATTTGTTAAAAAAGAGTTATACAAATAATCATATTTGCCCATGCGTTTTTATAAAAAAGTCTGGACATGGTTTTGTAATAATTGTTGTATATGTTGATGACTTAAATATTATTGACACTCCTGAAAAGATCTTAAATATAATAAATTATTTTAAAAAAAGAATTCGAAATGAAAGATATTGGAAAAATAAAATTTTGTCTCGACCTACAGTTCGAGTATTTAAAGAACGAGATTTTTGTCCATCAATCACCTTATACTAAGAAAGTTTTAAAATAATTTAATATGGACAACTCATATCCATTAACCAGCCCAACGGTTGTTCGGTTACTTGATATACAAAAGGATCCTTTTCGTCCTCGGGATGATAATGAGAAGATTCTTGGTCCTGAAATATCATACTTAAGTGCAATTGGTGTTTTAATGTATCTTATTAATAATACCCGACCTGATATTGCTTTTGCTATGAATTTATTAGTAAGATATAGTTCTGCTCCAACTAGAAGACATTGGAAGAGAATTAAACATATTTTTCGATATCTTAAAAGAACAATTGATATGTGTTTATTTTATCCTTATGAATCAAATGCAAAATTAATTGGGTTTGCAAATACAAGATACTTATCTGATCCACACAAAACTAGTTCTCAATCAGAGTATGCATTCACATATGATGGCACAATGATATCTTGGAGATCTATGAAGCAGACTATAATTGCTACCTCATCAAATCATACTTAAATAATTGCAATTCATGAGGCTAGTCGTGAATTTGTATGGCTTAGGTTAATAACTTATCATATTCAAGAATCATGCGGTTTATTAATAAACAAGAAAACTCCAACGATACTTTATAAGATAATGCAGCTTGCATATCCAAGTTAAAGGGTGGATACATCAAAGGTGAACGGACGAAACATATCTCTCCAAAATTATTTTTCACACATGATCTACTACAAAACGGAGATATTGACATATAGAAAATTCAATCAAGCGAGAATCCTGCAAATTTATTCACAAAAGCATTACCTACTACGGTATTTGAGAAGTTGATTCATAAAATTGGAATGCGGCGTCCTAAAGATATTAAGTGATGACTTTAACAGGGGGAGTGTAGTATTAAAATACATGTATAAGGAATAATGTACTCTTTTTCTTTCACTAGATTTTTTATCCTACTGAGTTTTTCTCTAATAAAGTTTTAACGAGATATATTCTTTATATAATAGACATCTAAGGGGGAGTGTTATAAATTCTATGAGATTTGTGTGGATGTCAATGTTTATCATTAATAAGGATGACCTTTTAAATGGATAATCATATTCAAGAATGATTATTGACTTTTGGGTAGCTATTTAATAATATGATAACTTTTAGACTTTGGGATCATTAGTAATTATTGAGTTTTGGGTTACCACATTAATAGAGATGACTTTTCTTTCTTTCTCTAAATGCCTATAAATAGGTATTCTTCTAATCTCATTTGTATGGTTAAGAAAATGAAATAAAATATTGTTCTATCTACTTCATCTCTTATTGTTTATATTGTATTTATGTTTTGAATTAGATTTTTGATTTCTACTGTGAGTGTATCCAATTGTGAGCTCCAAGACCACTGTTTCATAAAAATTACGTATTTAATAAACTTAATTGCATTTGTAATAAACTTAAATGCATTTAATATTTTTGTTGTACGCTTTTGAAAGAAAAGTATGTATGTACAGAAAAAATAAAAAGACACGTGCATTTGAGGATACTTGGACTCCATAAATATCATTCATGAAGAACCTGCAAAGAGTCATCACACTTGAATGAAGGTTTCATTAATGTGTATTTAGGGTTGTATCATGTGCTGTAAGCTCCCTTCAGGCCTATATAAATCCCTTGTGGAATGATAACACACACATTCGTAGTGGTGTCGGCTGAAGTATGGTATTCTACCTCAGTGCTGAAGCGAGCTACAACAATTTATTTCTTACTTTGCCGTGAAATGAGAGAATCACTCAAATAGAAATGGTAACCTCCAGTTCAACGATTAGTAGGAATTTTCGTTTCTTTCAGCATTATAAAAGGCATATGCCCTTAGAATGACTTAGAGGAGAAAAGTAAGCGATGGAGCATAGTTCCTTTACGTATCTAAGAAAGCAAAAGGATAGTTCTATAGTGGGTGAAGTGAGGAGCAGCTATAAGTATAAACAGTAGTCATCTATAAACCAGACTAGTCAGCACCTGGTCAATGATTCAGTCAATTGTCAACACCAGGTCAAGGTATGGCCAACGATTCACAATGAAGAAGTTCCTATATCAGCCAAATAACGAGGATCTTTGTTGAAAACATATGTCCGATCTTCGGAAGATACGGTGATTATGGTTCACCAAGGAATAAACGATCGTCTCTCTCTGAAAAGATGCCAGAAAACACCAAGAGGTTTAAAAAAGACTTACCTCTCAAAGTTTCCGGTTGCAGAAGCGAACTTATGACACCATATCAAGTCAAGAAAAATATAAATTGATTTTGTGAGAAAAATGTGTAATTCATTCAAGTGGTATTTTGCAGATTATTCTACGATCGGAAGAAAAGTCTAGAAAAGTCTAGTACTGTCAATGAAGTGACACCTCTTCTCCCAAGACTCACGATATGCACCCAAAAAAAAAAAGAAGAAAAATTTAGTACTATGGGCATAAATGTCAATACATAAGATATTACTATAATTAGTAGCAACATTTAACGAGATCTTTTAACTATATGATGCCTTTCTTGAACTTAAGCTGACTTCACTCATCCCAAGTTTATGGCATTCTCTCATGACTTTTGAGACTGCAAGAGAACTGTGGTTCTCCCCTTACCGTCAAACTCGCAAGTAAAAATCCATAAATAACTTAATGCAAAATTTTAACCCTTAACCATTTAGGCTCACATACTAAACACTAATGACATTCAAGATTGCAAAGCTAATCCTAGCTTAATTTTTTGCTGCCATTTGATTAAACAGTTAAATTTCACTAGTTTTAGTTATAACAGATCAATTTAACATTAAGTCAATTTTTCATTTTAGGAAATTAAATCAATACCTCCCAAGACAATAAGAGACAGAGAGAAGGGGGGGGGAGCTAACATGTGGGCATATGATTTGCCTAAATTAGGCTTACCTCTTTAAATTTCTGTTTTGAGTACTTTTCGTCGTCCTCCTCTCGGAGTGACTTCTCTGTATCACAATCACCAGCTATAGCTGAGAGAGAGAGAGAGAGAGAGCGAGAGAGAGAGAGAGAGAGAGAGAGAGAGAGCATTACAAGGCAGCCTGTACAAATATAAAAAACCAATTATTGGTCATAAATGTTCTAAAACCTCCATATGTTCCATCAATGCCCTACTAAATTTCACTAATATATGCCTCAAATGAGCATTGCAAGCATGTACATTACAGGTAGTGATGGGACATAATCTAAGGTCCAGACTAAAAGAGTCAATTCTCAAAAAGCCCATGAAAAGGGAGCCTGCCGATCAGTGTCTAACGACCGCAACAACAATCTACCAAAAAACCATAGTCACCCCGATCGGTCTACTGAAAAGGCTTAGTTGCCCAAATCTACCGAATGATAAGACCTCAGTTATCTCGTTAACCAATCAGAGACAGTTTTCACTTCTAATCAAGCAAATGTCAGCCCCCTAACGGACGAGTCTCGAAAGACCCTTTATCGATAGAGCAACCGAACGAGGGCAGCACCCCTATCGATTAAAAAAGGGAAGGTCAGAACTTCCTTGATTTCAGTTTTTTATTTCATAACAACAATTCCGAGATCTTTCAGAGAAGGAAAGCATCCCTCCCGAAGAAGAAGGCTTCCCGATATAAAAAGATTGTGATCAATTCGTGATATTGACTTCCGAGATTCCCAAATCAGTTCGATAAGGAAGGTAGGGTGGAAGTCTCTCAGCGGCGCACAACTCTCACAGGTATAAAAGATCTCAAAACCCTCGACATCAGGTACGCACTCTAAACCTAACACAGGGAGTACACAGAATACAGGGGAACCACTTTCCCGCAACTCTCAGTCTGTTTTCTTTCAAATGAAAATCGCTCTTTACTGACTTGAACGTCGGAGCCTCCCCGCGGAGCACCCTCCGGCGATTTTTGCAGGTGAATCCACCCATCGACGGTTACTACTCGAGTCAACAAGGAGTTGGTATCTAAAAAGTCATAACCCACCTTCATCAGATTGGCACTGTCTGTGGGAACAGATTAGAGTAGTTCCTGTTCCTCTCAACAATGATACCTCCGAGAACCAGAGTGTCCTCAAGAATCGCCCCTCCTGTGGAAGGGCGAACTGCCACGCTTTACGAAGTCGCTCCACTTGCAACGCCTGATCCAGCCACCCACGATCCGGTAGCTCCTATGAGATCACCTCATCAAAAACGGGTTTTACAACCCTCGTTTCCTATCCAACCCATGGCCGACCCTATTCCAGAGTGAGTCAATCACCCCCAGATGGAAAGGCTAGAATCCAAACTTCAGGATGTGAGTAGACAACTAGAAGACCTTAGTCGCGTCCTCAGACCTGAAGTCCAATCATCTGTTGGGGGATCTAGACGTTCCCAGCAACGACCGTCGCCCCCACATGGGAAAGCATCTGAAAACTCCAAACTAGTCCCGGATGATCTTCGAAAGCAGGTCGAACAGCTGGTAGCTGAGGAACTAAAGCGGGCCAACCCTTAGGGAGATCAAATCCCCTCTTATTCTTATGCTTCGCTGTTCGACTCCAAGATCTCCTCAGAGCCCATGCCTAACAGCGTACTCCTGCCTCCCATGGAGAGATACAATGGGATAACGGATCCTCGGGATCATGTTGCCCATTTTATAACTGTAATGGTCTCCAGGGACATGCCCGATGCAGCCATGTGCAAGTATTTTCTCACTACTCTCCACTGCCTTGCTATCGCTGCATCAAGGTAAAGAGGAATCCCTAAAGAACTTCCTGGAAAGGTTTAAAGAGGAAATGATGAGGGTTCATTCTTTGAATCATTCGATCGTATTGACCGCGCTATTAATAGGTTTGCGGCCCTCCAATATGAAGGTGTTCATCATAAAGAAATCCCCTGCTACCATCCAAGAATTTTATGTTCGAGCTGAAAAGTACATTGTCATCGAGGATGCCGAAGCATCCGATCATAGAAGAGATCGGACTACCCAAAAAGAACGGAACCAGTCACCCTGGAGATCTCTGCCCAGGAGAAATCGGGCGAAACCCCCTCCTCCAAGGAGATACAACAATTATACCCCGCTGAGTAAGACCCCTGGCCGGGTCTTAGCCCTTATCAGAGATAAGCCATACGTTCGATGGCCCCCGCGATCAGCTGAGGATGATTCCAGTAAGGACAGAACGAAATACTGTCACTTCCATCATGACTACGGTCACACAATCGATGATTGCAAGAAACTGAAAGACGAATTGGAATTCCTAGTATGTGAAGGAAGACTATGGGAATTCGTCGCCGGAAGGGAAAGAGGTCATTCTCCCGATCATCGGCGTGAACCGTCGTAACGCAACCAAGAGGAAGAACGCCAAGCTGCTCAGCCTCCGACCGACTGAAGGGATCGAGTGATTCTTCAAGTTCGCGATGGACCAACAGAAAATGAGGCCAGACACCTAATCACACAAATTTTCTATTGCCTTAAGGAAATTCCTCCTGTACCACAAGAGATCCTAGCAGCGAGCACCAACAAACGACAAGGTGAAAAAAGGCCGGTCATTGGTTTCACCGATGAAGATCTCATTGGGATCGACCCGAACCGACACGATCCCCTTGTGATAACTGCCAAAATTAGACAATTTGAGGTTCGAAGGATTTTTGTCGATCAAGGAGTCGGCTGTAATCTCCTATATCGGGATGCTTTCAGACAAATGAGATTCACTCCTGCCGATCTTCAGCCCCACACGGGTTCGGTTAAAGGGCTTTCGAGTGAATGGATATATCCTGAGGGTACTATCTCTCTCCCGATCACCCTTGGAACACCCCCTAATCATGCGATGGCTCCCGTCGTGTTTAATGTGGTAAACCTCCCTTCGCTCTACAACGCCATTTTGGGCAGACAAGGTCTGAACACTTTGGAGGATTTGCCTAGCACCAAGCATATGAAGATCAAGTTCAAAACATCGTCAAGGATTGGGACTCTCACATATGAGTCAGAGCCTTCTACTTCCGCTCCTAAATAGTCATCGGATTTTATTGCTAGTATTTTTCTAAGCTGCAAGGGTATTTTCCCACGTTCTTGAAATCACTTATCAATAGATCTCTTACATCTCCATGTCCCAATCCTATCGCTCGGAGGGCCTTAATCGCCCAGGACCTATTGTACGTACTCGTCGTCAATAAGGGATGTAACTCCCCGGACGGGTGGATGCGGCCCATAACTTAAGTATTTCATATCGTTCGGAGGGCCTCATTCGCCCAGCTCCTGCCGATTGTACGCGTCGTCAATAGGGGATATAACTCCCCGGACGGGTGGACACGACCCAACTATTTTAAAAATTCCTATCGCTTGGAGGGTCTCAGTCGCCCAAGATCTACCGATCGTACGCGTCGCCAATAGGAGATGTAACTTTCCAAACGGGTGAACGCGGCCCAACTATTTTAAAAATTCCTATCACTTGGAGGGTCTTGGTTGCCCTGGATCTACCGATCGTACGCGTCGTTAATAGGGGATGTAACTCCTCGGACGGTTGGACGTGGCCCAACTATTTGAAGATTCCCTATCATACTAAAAATTTCAAACCGTTCGGCCCCTGCTGATCATGTACCTCACTGACGGATGATGCTACCTATCGAACTAGCAAGCATGATCATCCCATGTGAGAGTTTCGAGTCAGGCAAAAGATCTGAGTACCCCTTAATTCTACTAAGACAATGTAGTGAGAAGCAAAGAAGATGACTTCTATTAGAAAAAATACAAGAATTTCTCATTAGACGAACAGAAGCCACTTAGTACATGTAACACCGATTTTCGGTGATTGTATATTATATACTACTCCTCATGATTCTAAATATATAAGCATCCTTTTGAGATATCTATTTAATTATCTATTTATTTATTTTGAGATTTCGCCTTAAAATCGTTAAAATCGAAAATTTTATCGATAAGCCGAAAAAACTTCTCGGAAAACACCGGCAAGACCTAAAGAAATCAAAAATAGATAATAGAAAGCCTACACACTTAAATAAAGATATTTAAATGAAATTTTACATATTTAAGAAATTTCGAACAAAATTTCATAGGGACAAAAAATGCAAATTGTTAAAGGTTATGAGTTTAAATGCAATTAAGAAAAGTTAAGGGACTAAGTTGCAAACCACTCAAGGATGGAGAATTGGAGCCAAATGATTGGTCAAGAGGCAAGCAAGGTTGGTTAGTGGCCACATAAGATTTTTCACATTCAAGAAATCTCATTGGATAGAAATTTATGCATGAAAACTTATTGGGTAGAAATTTTTGCATGAAAACTAACTAAAATAACTTGTTCTAGCTTGTGACACTTCTCCCCCTTGACATGGACGTCTAAAGACACTTGGTGGAGTGCATGGAGGTTGTTTGAATCAACAATTGCATGGTTTAATTGCTAAGACAAGTGGAAGGTCAAGATAATGCATCGAATGATCCAATGGTTAATGATATTTGGCTAGGTTTATAAATGAACTTGTTTAAGAAGAGTTTGGCCTATTTTCTTCATTCAAACTCACCTTGGACGAAATTGTGAGGGTTCTATATCCATTTTGAGTTCAACCATGAGCCAAAGAGGTAAGAACATTTTTTAAAATTCTTAAATTTAAATTAGAAGTATAGAAATATTGTGTAGAAATTTATGTTTATTGTGATTTGATGTTTTTTAAGGTGATAAAAATTCAAAGATTTAAAGGGAGTGGTGATATATATTGTTAGCAAGAGATCTTACAAAGGAGGTAACATATTCTAACTTATGCTAAGATTAAATTATTTGATGAGTAGTTACTTTGGTATCCATACTAGCATGCTAAATATTGATTTCTAGATTGAGTCTTGTATAGTTTTTTTAAGATGTCTCATTCTGTAGAATTCAAAAATCTAAGATATTTATTTCTTTATAAACTAGACTTCCTAAACTTTAAAATGGTATATCATGTGAGACATTTCATGAAGAAATCGATTTTTGGTGATTTTTGGAAGTTTAGTATGTTTCACAAATTCTGTTTCATGTCCTGTGTACGACCAATAATTTGTATAAAATTTTGAGGTATTTTATGTTCATAATTTCGAAATCGGAGTTGTATGCAGAGAGTTATGATGATTTTACTAAAACTTTGCAGAAGTAGTTCTAAAACTGAAACCGAGATGAAAATTGAATTTTATAAAATTATACATTTAGAATCTGAGGATGGTCAAAACTAGAAAGTTTTGTTGATTTTCTAAATGAGCAAGCATAGAACAATGAATAAAAAACCTCAAGTGTTTATTGATAATTTGGAGAGAAAATACAAGAGTTTGAATACATTTTTTCATACCCATTTAAGGCAACTACCAACCATATTTATAGAAGAAGACAAGAGAGCCTAAAAGGGGAGAGAATGAGAGGGAGGAGAGGGCAAAGCCCTCTCCTAGCCGTTGGCCCCCAACGGCTAGTGAGAACTAGCCGTTGGGCAGCTTCCCAACGGCTAGATCTTCACTAGCCGTTTGGGGAGGATTGGGGGCCCTCTTATGAGGGCTGGGCTGGGCCAATTAGGGCCCAGCTGGATGCCCTCCAATGGATCTCTTTGGGCTTTAGGATGGCTTGCAAAAAGACTCAAACAATGACCCCTTTTAGGAGCACATTTAAGACTTCTAATTAGGGCTCTTTGAAGGGAGAGCTAAAGGGCTTAATTATGCTTTATTTCAACACTCCCCCTCAAGTTGGGTGTGTATATATCTATGACACCCAACTTGCCCATATTCTTTTGTATGTGATTGGAGGTTCCCGGCTTGGTGAAGATGTCGGCTATTTGGTGATCACTCCTTGTGAAAATTGGAGAGATGAGCTTTTCTTCTATCTTTTGCCTCACAAAGTGGCAGTCTACCTCAATATGCTTTGTTCTTTCATGAAAGACCGGGTTTGAGGCAATGTGAATTGCCGATTGATTGTCACAATGGAGTTGAATTGGAGTTGAGACAAAGAACCCTAATTCTTCTATTAGAGCCTTTAGCCACACGATCTCACTAGTAGAGGCTGCCATTGCTCTATACTCTGCTTCGGCACTTGATCTTGAGACTACATGTTGTTTTTTGCTTTTCCAAGCTACTAGATTCCCTCCAACAAACATGCAATAGCCAGTAGTTGATCTTCTATCTTCTGAATCTCCGGCCCAATCAGCATCACAATATCCTATGATTTGAGAGCTGCAATTGTTCCTCATGACAATTCCCATGCCGGGTGTGCCCTTTAGGTAGTGAAGAATTCGTTCGGTGGCTCTCCAATGCTTCCATTTTGGTTTGTGCATATGTTGGCTAACTTGCCCCACAGCAAATGAGATATCGGGTCTTGTTATGGTGAGATAGATTAATCTTCCTACAAGCCTTTGGTATCTTTGTTCGTCCTCAAATTCTATGTCATCGTCTTTGAGACCATAAGATGTGCTGATCGGACTACATGCGGGCTTGGCACCTAGCTTGCCGGTTTCCTGCAAAAGATCAAGCACATACTTTCTTTGTGATAGAACAAACCCATTTGAAGAATAGGCAAGCTTTATCCCTAGAAAGTACTTTAGTTTCCCTAAATCCTTAATATCAAACTTTGTTTGGAGAAATTTCCTAACTTGATTAATTAAGTCTAGATCATTTCCGGTTAAGATGATATCATCTACATATACTAAGACTATGATGAATTTATCTCCTAATTTTTTAATAAAAAGAGATGAATCACTAGAGTATTTCTTAAAGTTATGATCAAGAAGAGTAGAGCTGAGTTTAGTATACCAAGCTCTTGGAGATTGTTTGAGTCCATAAATTGCTTTCTTTAACTTGCAAACTTTGTTGTCTTGATGAGAAAAGCCCGGAGGAACCTCCATATATACTTCTTCTTCTAAGTCCCCTTGAAGAAAGGCATTTGCAACATCCATTTGAAATAAAGGTAAGGAGTAGTTAGCAGCAAGGGATAAGAGCACACGAATGGTATTCATCTTTGCCACGGGAGCATATGTTTCCTTGTAGTCCACTCCATAGGCTTGAGTGAAACCTTTGGCAACTAGTCTTGCCTTGTATTTATCAAGACTCCCATCGCTTTTGTGCTTGATTTTGTAAACCCATTTGCATCCTACTGCTCTTTTCCCTTTTGGAAGTGATGCTATTTCCCATGTTCCATTTTTAGCTAAAGCTTCCAACTCATCCTTCATAGCTTGCACCCACTGAGGTTGGTTCTTAGCTTCTTCAAAGGATCTTGGTTCTTCATGAAGATCTATGTTCTGAATGAATCTTTGATGGCTGCAAGATGTATTTGCAACTGAATAATATTTCAAAATAGGATGAGAAGTTACTTTAGTGTTGTAAAAAACCCTTTTATTGATCCATTCGGATGGAGGAAGCCTAAGCCTCGTCGATCTACGAAGAGTGGGAGGCTGCTCATGAATCGCTTGTTCTTCTTGCTCTAGGACCGGTTCTTGGTTTGGATCATCATCCCTTTGTTCTTCATGATCCGAATGAGAAGGTGAAGAGTCCTCTTGAACCAGTACTTCATGATCATTTGGAGCAGATTCTTCATGATTATTTGGGTGAGAGGAGTGGTTGATGGATGGGAGAATGATGTTCCATAGATCTTGAGTTCCTTCTTTTTCAGCTTGATCTTGATCATCTTTACCTGAAAAATAAGGTTCTTTTTCCACAAATATCACATCCTTGGATGTGTATAGTTTTTTGGTTAGAGGATCATAGCATTTATAACCTTTCTCAAATGTTGAATATCCTAAGAATACACATTTTCTTCCTCTCTCATCTAGTTTGTTTCTAAAGTTTTCCGGTACATGCACATAGCAAATGCACCCAAAGACTCTTAAATGAGAAATATTGGGTTTCCTTCCTAGGAGAAGTTCTAAAGGAGATTTTCCTCCTAGAACTTGAGTGGGCATAAGATTAATAACATGGGCAGCAGTTTTTATTGCCTCACTCCAATAAATTTTTGGCACATTCGAATGGAACATCATGGCCCTAGTTGTTTCTAACAAGTGCCTATTTTTCCTTTCGGCAACTCCATTTTGTTGTGGAGTGTAGACACATGATTTTTGGTGCATGATCTCCTTTTCTTCTAAGAATTTTTCAAATGCATGACTAGTATACTCCCCCCCATGATCAGTCCTAATGATTTTGATGTTGGCATTGAATTGCTTGGTCACATATCTATAATAGCTTTTAAGGGCTTCAAAGACCTCAGATTTGGCTGCCAATAGGTAAACCCAAGTGTATCTAGTTTTGTGATCTATAAATGTCACAAAGTATTTAAAACCATTATGAGATACTATGGGTGAAGTCCAAACATCAGAATGAACAAGTTCAATTGCATTTTCATATATAGTATTTGAAATGGGATAATACACTCTAGTTTGTTTTCCAAGTACACAAGCTTTGCAATGCCTATTTTCTACTTCTAAATTTGGAAATAGGCGTTTCAAAGCTAAGTCTTCAAGGTGACCTAGGCGAGCATGCCATAAAGAATGCATTTGACTTTGGGCAGCAAAAGCTTGGTTTTCTTGATCCAAGTAGTATAGATTGTGCCTCCTAGACCCCTTGCCAATCAAGAGATTCGTTTTGAGGTCCTGAAAAATAACTTTATTAGGATCAAAAGTAGCTTTGCAATTTTGTTCTTTGGTGATTTTTCCAATGGATAGAAGGTTAGAATCAAATTTGGGTACATACAAAGCTTTAGTTCTCATGCCAAGCAATTCAATTTCTCCTAAATGATCAACTTTTAATTTATCACCATTAGCAATTTTGACAATTTTATGATCAGTAAGTGGAAAAAATTTCTTAACTTTGCTTTTATCTTTGACCATATGATTGTCACAACCGGAATCAATAAGCCATGGACTAGAATTAGATGAGTTTAGAAGGTTACCAGAATGGAGAGTAATCTGTCCAATAAGCCTTTTCATATCCTTTTGCATTTCCTCCATTTTGGTTTCAAGAGCAGCAACTTGGGAGACGTTTTGAGCACTTGCCATTGATTCTCCTTCTCTTTTGTTGCTTTTAGGCCGTAAGTGAGGATGGAGATGCCAACATTTGTCTTTCCTATGGCCTGGTTTCTTGCAATGAAAACAAAAGTCTCTTTTGCCAAAATTCTGGACTTTATTGGCCGGAAACTCTTCTTGGATGGATTTGAATGCTTGAGCTTCGATTTTGGGCTTGGATGATTCCTCAAGCTTCATGCTAGTTTCAGTTCTTTGAACCATGAATTGGACCTCTTGGAATGAAGGAAATAGCTTCATTCTAAGAATTTCTTGACGAATAGAAGCAAATTCTTCTCCTAGTCCCATTAGAAGGCCAAAAGTCATGTCTTCATCATTCCTTTGAAGGAGAGTTTTGAGATTTGAGGTTGGAGGCCTCAAAACATTAAGCTCATTCCAAAGATCCCTATATTCCCCAAAGAATTCGGGTAGGGTATTTCCCCCTTTTTGAATGTTGAAGATTTTCTTCTTTAGCTCAAAAATTCTGCCCGTGTTGGTTTCTTGAGCATAGAGAGCATGCATTTGGTCCCACAAAGTTTTAGCATTTGGAATGCAAATGACCATTGCTTTGTGGGACTTATCGAGAGACATTTGTAAGAGCACCACCACTTGATCATCTCTCTTTTTCCAAGCTTTGAAGGATGGATCAGCATCATCAAGAGGATCTTCAAATATATGGTTTTCAAGATTGAAGAAGTTTAGAGACCTCTTGATGGTGTCTTGCCATGAATTGTAGTTTGATGAATCCAAAAGAATGGAAGTAAACATTGAAGTGCTGATTTGAGGTGGTGGGTCACCAAGACCGGATGAAGAAGGTATTGAAGCCTGCTCTGATACCATGTTGATTTTCTAAATGAGCAAGCATAGAACAATGAATAAAAAACCTCAAGTGTTTATTGATAATTTGGAGAGAAAATACAAGAGTTTGAATACATTTTTTCATACCCATTTAAGGCAACTACCAACCATATTTATAGAAGAAGACAAGAGAGCCTAAAAGGGGAGAGAATGAGAGGGAGGAGAGGGCAAAGCCCTCTCCTAGCCGTTGGCCCCCAACGGCTAGTGAGAACTAGCCGTTGGGCAGCTTCCCAACGGCTAGATCTTCACTAGCCGTTTGGGGAGGATTGGGGGCCCTCTTATGAGGGCTGGGTTGGGCCAATTAGGGCCCAGCTGGATGCCCTCCAATGGATCTCTTTGGGCTTTAGGATGGCTTGCAAAGGGACTCAAACAATGACCCCTTTTAGGAGCACATTTAAGACTTCTAATTAGGGCTCTTTGAAGGGAGAGCTAAAGGGCTTAATTATGCTTCATTTCAACAAGTTTTAGATCTATGTCTTAATTTGAGATAAGAATTATTTAAATTGGAGAAGTACATATTGAGATATGAAAATTCTCTCAAAATTGTGCAGAATTGATTTTAGGAACTTAGTATGAAAAGTGATAATTTTTTTTTATAAATTCGTGTACTCAGAATTTGAAGATGGTCTGAACATAAAAATTAGAGATATATGTCTTAGTTTTAAGAAAAAATTGAAATCAATTGAATCCAATCAAGTTTTTTTGAAGATATCATGATTTTACTAAACTTGCGTGTTATATGTTTGTAGAAAATTTTCTAAGTATGAAAATTGAAATTTAACTTTATGAAAGAGGCTATTTTTATATGCATATTGTAATCTAACTATATAATATTGAATTAATAAATGATATTGTTTAACTTAGGATTACGATTCGAGGGATGACTTGTTCGAGAAATGAGGATAGTTAGGGGGAGTGATGTACTCTCCCCGGTTGAGGTGAGTGAGACGATCTATTTTTGACTTTAAATAAAAAATAGTTTTGATCATGATTTTTATAAATAAATTTTGAAATGTGATTTAGAAATGTTTTAGTGTTTGTGGCATGTTTTGAAATAATATTATGTGAAAATTGCATACTGATATTATGATAATTTGATAGTGCCGTATTTTTATTACAAGTAAAGATTTTTGAATGATGATATATGGCACATGCGTATGATTATGGGATCGTGCATAGTAGCTATAGCGCACTCCCTACCACGGTATTGAGCGTTTACCCGACGGGGTGACGTGGTGGGGTAACACAGGAGCAGGGGTTTGAGTCCCCTGTCTCTGGGTAACGGATCCAATAGACGAGCACCCGTAAGGACCGTGTCCACACCAAGGGAAGGGGGAAGATATATGTATTTTATTCTTATGAATATTGTGGCGACCCCTTAGTGGATTTTAACCTAATTAGGCCAAACTATGGTAGAATACGTTTTTGACACCCCATTGATGTAGATTTAATGATAAGGATGCATATTATTTTGAATTACATGATATATTTGCAAATGAATGAAATATGAATTTAAAATGATATTTTGACTTGCCACTATCACAAATTCATTTATTGTCATTATGTAGTCATTACACCTCACTCACTGAATATGTGGATTATACTCACCCCTCATATTAATATTTTCAGCTTATACTGTACTTGAAATACATTGAGGTACTATCCCATGAGTTTTACTGAGAGACGCTTCGGGTAAGTGATCATACCCATTCTTGTTTACGATTGGACCGTACATATAAATATTATATGCAAATTGGAGGCAAATGTTTTAAAAAAATTGTTTATTGAAAATTATCTTTTTTTTTTAAATCTTTCGCTGTATGATTTTGAATTAATGACACCGAGTAGTATCATTATATTAGCCTTGCGTCACCTCGATGTGCGAGTAGGGCATACCCGTGCCTCGAGGAGTTGCGGCGGTCTGTTCGTGTGCTCGACCTGCAGGTCGGGCGTGATAGTACAAAATCCCGAATAGAAGTTCTACAGTCAGATTTGGAGTATTGATCTCTTCTTCGATTAAAGGTAGAGCCTCACTTAGACCTATACTACGGATTATCTTTTCGGTGCACTCTAATCTTTCGGCTAATCTACGGTGGGAATCCTTCTGAATAATAGCTTCCCTTGCGCAAGACTCCTCAGGCTCTGCTATCGTATGTTCCGCCGCTCGAAGGGACTCCTTACGGAGCTGAGCCAACTTCTTGTGCACCAAAGCTTCCGACTTCAGCCTCTCGTACTGCCCTTGGCACTGGACCAATTCCGATCAAAGGGATCTCAACTCCTCTTCCTGTTGACTGAGTAGAGCACTCGGTATGTTTTCAGTGGCCAGAGACTCTCCTCCCCAAAGGGAGACTGATTCCCATGGACGGGTCAACTCAGAGAGCCGTCCCTCTAAGTGTCTTATTACCAGCCTCCCCTACTGCCCTTGAAATCGAGCAAGGGCCATAGTCTGCAAGGAAAACCAGATTAACAAATGATAAAAGATGGAGAAGAACTCGAGAGACGCGATGAGAATATTACCATCAAGCCTAAAGACTTAAGGGCTCCACTGACCTGTTCGTAAGACATTCATAAAGGTTAAGTTCACAGCGATAGAAGTCAAATTGCCGAGCAATGCGCTCCGCTTTTGCCAGATCTATATAGCTATACTGCATGTCTCCAGCACAAACGGTAACGGTTCTGTGCTCTTTTGAGCCTTTCTTTCCATCAAAGGACCGAACAGGGATAGAGGATGAAGAGGACGCTCCCTCAGGAACTTTACGTTTCCCCTTGCGCAAAGGCCAGACTGGAACAACGAAAGAAGGTCCCGCCATTTTGTCCCTTGCAGCTCGAGAAGCATCTCCTCTCGCTCCAGCATCAAGTAAAGGAAGATCTCTGGCTCCCTTTATCGGCGTAGCGGCTGTCGGCTCCGGGTACTTAGACAAAGCCCCTAGTACAGATGGGAGTAAGGAAGTTCCCCTCCGTTTTGCCGAAGAAGATGGCGACCCGTGGGGGATCCCAATAGCCCCTGAAGAAGACTTAGGTAGGGCCTCAGATGCCCTGGGATCTTCCTGAAGAGGTCTTTTAGCGCTATGACGAGTCAACTTGTCAACAGTGACACTTTCCAATAAGACGTCGTCAAGATAACTCAAAGAATCGACTAGCTTGATCTTCGCTCTCCCCAACAGAAGGGGTCGATCAACTTTTCTCTTCTTCCCGAGCAATAAACTAGCCAGGGATAACATCTGGTTGTCCAGCAAAGACTCGACCCATATGCTCCGACCGGTGGACTTGTAAAAGCCGCTAACCGACCGAATAAAACGACCATGCTTCGAAGCAGTCGGAGGTTTCAACCCTACATTGGGCACCCTATCAGCCTTGGGAAGTCAGGGTATGTGATCCCTGTCCAAGAACTCGACAAAAAAGAACTTTTGCATCAAGTTCTTATCGATGGACTCATTATAGAAAAACCTCCAACAGGACTCGGGCCGGGGCTGTAGTTTGTACTACCCCTTGGTCAGCCGGTTACTCCCATACCTCATCAGAATAAAAATCGAGGACAAAATATCAAAATCAAAATGAAGACGACAAAACCCTAATAAGGAAGCTACTGCGACCACTAGCCGCCAGGCGCTGGGAATCAGGACAGTCGGGAATATGTTCCACTGACACAGAACCTCAAAAAAAGGGCCCGTATATAGAACCTTCAAACCATACTTGACTGATTGAAGATACATCAGCACACAATTCTCTGATGCCCTGTTAGCCCTATCAACCTCTGTCGCAGACAACAGAGAATAATCATCTCCTAACAGCATCTCAGTTTGTACTTCTTGGAACTCTTGTGCTGACATAGTGCTCGTAATATCACCAATGCTTGGAAAGGCCTGAGGAGCAGCCATCTTTGTCACCGATAAAGACTCTTTGGTAGGGAGGAGAGAGAGAAAAAGGCGGAAGAGATGGAGAAAGTTGTGATGAGAAAGGTCCTTATGGGATGCGTGATAAATGGTTTACCAAGATCAAAGCGACATCGGCTGTATTAAAAGACCCTCGAACCTCCGATTTAAAATCATGATTCATGGCGTCTCTTTCCAATAAAACCATGAGTTAGGTGCAAATGATGGGACGTAGTCCAAGAACCAGACCAAAAGAGTCTATTCCCAAAAGGCCCACGAAAAAGGAGCCTGCAGATCAATGTCTAACGACCGCAACAATAATCTACCGAAGGGTCATAGTCGCCCTGATCGGTCTACTGAAAGGCCTTAGTCACCCGGGTCTACTGAATGATAAGGTCTCAGTTGCCTCGTTAATTGATCAGAGACAGTCTTCACTTCTAATCAAGCAAATGTTAGCCCCCTAACCAGGTAAGTCTCGAAAGACCCTTTATTGGAAGAGCAACCGAACAAGGGGCAGCACCCCTATCGATTAAAAAAGAGAAGGTCAGAACTTCCTTGATTTCAGTTTCTTATTTCGTAACAACAATTCTGAGATCTTTCAGATAAGGAAAACATCACTCCCGAAGAAGAAGGCTTCCCGATATAAAAGGATCGTGATCAATTTGTAATATTAACTTCCGAGATTCCCGGATCAATTCGATAAGGAAGGTAGGGTGGAAGTCTCTCAGTGGCTCACAACTCTCACAGGTATAAAAGATTTCAAAACCCTCGACATCAGGTATATTCTCTAAGCCTAACACATGGGGTACACAGAACACAGGGGAACCACTTTCCCTCAACTCTCAGTTTGTTTTCTTTCAAACGAAAACCGCTCTTTACTGACTTGAGCGTCGGAGTCTCCCCACCGGAGCACCCTCCGACGGTTTTTGTAAGTGAATCCACCCATCGACGGCTACTGCTCAAGTCAACAAGGAGTCAGTATCTGAGAAGTCATAGCCTACCTCTATCAGGTAGCATACTCGAAATGAGCATATTAAAGTTCCACAAACATTACACAACATATTACAACCATTAGGACCCCTCCCTTAATGGAAAATACTAGGAACAAAGAGGGATTTGAGTTAGTCTTCCATCAAACTGGGCTCAAACTCTCATGTCCCCTGGGTTGGTCACCTACAAACATTACATCACCAACAGATTGAAAACCTTCTTGTCTTCCCTTTTTATTTTACCAGAACAAGGCAACCTGTATAAATATCAAAAACCAATTACTAGTTATAAATGTTCTAAAGCCTCCATATGTTCCAGCAATGCCCTACAAAATTGCTTCAACAATTGGAAAATAATCAGGCAAACTGGAAATGGTTTCTAGACCAACAGAAAGTAAACCCAATTCAAGGGTAACATAAAATTTTGAAGTCATTTTAATATGACAGCTTGTCCTTACCTTTACATTTCGAGTTATCAGGAAAAATGCTGCACAATTATCAGAGCCTAATTCAACAAAATATGATTTTTGGGGTCAAGCACAAAAGTCAGTTTATTGTTAAATCATTTCCAACAAAAAGGAAAAGTTTAATTTCCCATATCACCATAAGACCAGCATCCATAGTGAAATTCTTGTTACCATATCTAATAACAATGACATTATGCTTATGTGGCCAGTCAAGGACTTTGATGGGAAATTAACTTGGATTAGAAAATGGGTCAAATACCTGAATTAATATTTTGCAGCCTAACTGCATAGAGCTATTGAAGAACGTTAGAAGCTTTTTTTTTTTTTTTTTTTTTTTTTGGCTGCATAACTCCAGCAAAATATATTGCGCAAGGAAAAGTTGATATTAAAAAGTAGTAGAAAAATGTAATTTCTCAACCTCTATATTTTGTATGCAATTTAAGCTCCCAGTCTATAAACAGTGCAAGACTCTTTAGTAAAATAAAATTGATGAGAAAAAACTAACCCCAATTTTCGGATGTATCAGAATTGGAGGGCTATTGGAGTTGCAGGCATTAGTGACAGATTCTAAAGAGTGCCCTTCCTCACAGATTCCATTCTCTGATTCAACAGCAACCTGCTTCTGGCCACCACCTACAGTCAAGTAATTTTCATTGCTTGACTAAGTGTAGGCCTTGGGGGGGGGAGAGAGAGATTCATACTTGCTGTTTTAATCTCTCATTTTCTTCCATTAACTCAACTCCCTGCATTATTTATTATTTGCAGAACATGAGTCAGAACGGAGGATAAATCATGTTCAAGGAGAGAACAATCAAAAGGCAATTTGAAATAGTTAAGGGAAACGCATCATCATTAGTTATTTGCAAAAACTACAGTATTCAATCAAATACAATATAGATGGAAAGGTTTAAGTGTTGATTATTAATATAGTAGGTATGTGCCATAACCACAAACTCCAATTATGAAAATCATGTCCGCAATGGCAGGAAGGGTAGAGGAAATATTGCTCATTTATGGATATTTTACTTTTGCGCGGGGATCTTGAGACAGATTTTAAAATAATTGATCATTTACCCAACTATAGAGCTTAGAGATGCAACAACAACAACATGCGGAAAAGTTGACCTTGAGAGAAAGTTGACAAATAAGGAAAGAAGTATGAGAGTTACCAATTCAACCTCGGAATTAGCACCACTACAACTTCCGACTATCTCTAACTCTGGTGAGAATGGTATAGGGCAAAAGCTCTCTGCTGAGGATACGGACCATTTGCACCGAAGTACGAAAGGGTCAAGAGTAATGATGGTAGTGATTGGCCGATGTTACACTGGAGCTTTAGGGACTCTCTTCCCAGGGTGAATCACTTGAGGGTTCTCATGGAATCTAATAGAGGTGGGTTATGGCTCCTCAGATATCGACTCCTTGTTGACTCGAACAGTAACCATCGAAGGTGGATACACCTGCAAAAACTACCGAAGGGTACTCCGGCGGGGAGGCTTCGACGCTCAAGTCAGTAAGAGTGGTTTTCGTTTGAAAGAAACAGACAGAGAATTGAGGAAAAGTGGTTCCCCTGTGATCAATGTACCCCCTGATATGAGGTTTAGAGAACGTACCTGATACCGAGGGTCTTGAAATCTCTTATACCTGTGATAGTTGTACGCCGCTGAGGGATTTCTACCCTACTTTCCTTATCGAATTGATCTGGGAATCTTGGAAGTTAATATTACGAATTGATCACGATCCTTTTATATCGGGAAGCCTTCTTCTTCGGGAGGGAAGCTTTCCTTATCTGAAAGATCTCGGAATTGCTGTTACGAATAAAAAGATGAAATTAAGGAATTTCTGACATTTCTTTTTTAATCGATAGGGGTGTTTTCCCTCGTTCGGTTGCTCTACCGATAAAAGGGTCTTTCGAGACTCGCCCGGTTAAGGGACTGACATTTGCTTGATTAGAAGTGAAGACTGTCTCTGATCGGTTAACGAGGCAACTGAGGCCTTATCATTCGGTAGACTTGGGCGACTAAGGCCTTTTAGTATACCGATCGGAGCGACTATGACCCTTCAGTAGATTGTTGTTGCGGTCGTTAGACACTGATCGACAAACTCCCTTTTCGTGGGCCTTTTGGGAATTGACTCTTTTGGTCTAGGTCTTGGACTACGTCCCATCATTTGCCCCTAACTTATGGTTTTCTTGGAAAGAGGCACCATGAGTCATGATTTTAAATCGGAGGCTCGATGGTCTTTTAATACGGCCGCTGTCGCTTCGATCTTGGTAAGCCATTTATCACACATCCCATAAGGACCTTTCTCATCACAGTTTTCTCCATCTCTTCAGCCTTTTTCTCTCTCTCTCTCCCTGCCAAAAAGTTTTTATTGGTGACAAAGATGTTTGCTCCTTAGGCCTTTCCGAGCATTGGTGATATTACGAGCACCATGTCAGCACAAGAGCTCCAAGAAGTACAAACTGAGATGCTGTTGGGGGAAGATTATTCTCTATTGTTTGCGACAGAGGTTGATAGGGCTAAGAGGGCATCAGAGAACTGTGTGTCGATGTATCTTCAATCGGTCAAGTACGGTTTGAAGGTTCCATATACGGGTCCTTTTTCTGAGGTTCTGCGTTAGTGGAACATATTCCCGACTCTCCTGATTCTCAGCGCCTGGCGGCTAGTGGTCGCGGTAGCTTCCTTATTAGAGTTTTGTCATCTTCATTTTGATTTTGATGTTTTGTCTTCGATTTTTATTCTGATGAGGTATGGGAGTAACGGGCCAACCAGGGGGTGGAGAGTCTTTGGCCACTGGAAACATACCAGGTGCCCTACTTAGTCAGAAGGAAGAGGAGCTGAGATCCCTTCGATCGGAATTGGTCCAGTGCCAAGGGTAGTGCGAGAGGCTGAAGTTAGAAGCTCTGGTGCGCAAGAAGTTGGCTCAGCCCCGTGAGGAGTCCCTTCGAGCGGCGGAACGTAAGATAGCGGAGGTTGAGGAGTCCTGCGTAAGGGAAACTATCATTCGGAAGGATTCCCACCGTAGATTAGCCAAGAGATTAGAGTGCGCCGAAGAGATAATCCGTAATATGGGTCTAAGTGAGGCTTTGCCTTTAGTCGAAGAAGAGATCGATACTCCAAATCCGACTGTATAACTTCTGTTCGGGATTTTGTAGTAAGTGGCTTCTGTTCGTTTAATGAGAAATTCTTGTATTTTTTCCAATAGAAGTCATCATCTTTGTTGTCACTACATTGTCTCAATAGAATTAAGGGGGACTCAGATCTTTCGCCGGACTCGGAACTCTCATACGGGATGATCATGTTTGCTGGTTCGACAGGTAGCATCATCCGTCAGTGAGGTACATGATCAGCAGGGGCCGAACGGTTTGAGACTTTTTGTATGATATGGAATTTTCAAATAGTTGGGTCGTGTCCACCCGTCTAGAGTGTTACATCCCCTATTAATGACGCGTACGATCGGTAGATTCTGGACGACTGAGACCCTCCAAGTGATAGGAATTTTTAAAATAGTTGGACCGTGTCCGCCCGTCCGGGGAGTTACATCCCCTATTGACGACGCGTACGATCGGTAGATCCTGGGCGACTGAGACCCTCCAAGCGATAGGAATTTTTAAAATAGTTGGGCCGCGTCCACCTATCCGGGGAGTTACATCCCCTATTGACGACGCGTACGATCAGTAGATCCTGGGTGACTGAGGCCCTCCAAGCGATAGGAATTTTTAAAATAGTTGGGCCGTGTTCACCCGTCAGGGGAGTTACATCCCCTATTGACGACGGGTATGAGCGATAGGAGCTGGGCGACTGAGGCCTTCCAAACGATATAAAATACTTAAGTTGTGGGCCGCGTCCACCTGTCCGGGGAGTTACATCCCCTATTGATGGCGCATACGAACGATAGGTCCTGGGCGACTGAGGCCCTCTGACCGATAGGATCGGGATATGGAGATATAAGAGATCTATTGATAAGTGATTTCAAGAACGTGGGGAAATACCCTTGCAGCTTAGAAAAATTCAAGCAATAAAATCCGATGACTATTTAGGAGTGGAAGTAGATGGCTCGGACTCACATGTTAGAGTCCCAATCCCTGACGATATTCTGAACTTGATCTTCATACGCTTGGTGTTAGGCAAAGCCTCCAAGGTGTTTAGACCTGGTCTGCCCGACATGGCATTATAGAGTAAATGGAGGTTTACCACATTAAACATGACAGGAGCCGTCGCATTATTAGAGGGTATTCCAAGGGTGATCGGGAAAGAGATAGTACCCTCAGGATATATCCATTCACCCGAAAGCCCTTTAACCGGGCCCGCGTGGGGCTGAAGATTGGCATGAGTGAATCCCATTTGTTCGAAAGCATCCCGATATAGCAGATTACAGGTGGCTCCTTCATCAACAAAAATCCTTTGAACCTCAAATTGTCCAATTTTGACGGTTATCACAAGGGGATCATGTTGGTTCGGGTCGATCCCAATGAGATCTTCGTCGGTGAAACCAATGACCGGCCTTTTTTCACTTTGTCGTTTGTTGGTGCTAGCTGCTAGGATCTCTTGTGGTACAGGAGGAATTGCCTTCGGGCAATAGAAAATTGGTGTGATTAGGCGCCTAGCCTCATTTTCTATTGGTCCATCGCGGACCTGAAGAATTATCCGATCCCTTCGATCGGTTGGAGGCCGAGCAGCTTGGCGTTCTTCCTCTTGGTTGCGTTGCGGCGGTTCACGCCGATGATCAGAAGGAGGACCTCTTTCCCTTCCGACAATGAACTCCCACAGTTTTCCTTCACGTACTAGGAATTCCAATTCGTCTTTCAGTTTCTTGCAATTATCGGTTGTGTGACCGTAGACACGATTTAAGTGACAGTATTTCGTTTGGTCCTTACTGGAATTATCCTCAGTTGATCGCAGGGCCATCGAACGTATGGCTTATCTCTGATAAGGGCTAAGACCAGGCCGGGGGTCTCACTCAGCGGGTTTAGTTATTGTATCTCCTTGGAGGAGGGGGTTTCGCCCGGTTTCTCTTGGGCAGAGATCTCCGGGGTGACTGGTTCCGTTCTTTTTGGGCAGTCCGATCTCTTCTATGATCGGATGCTTCGGCGTTCACGGCGGCAATGTACTTTTCAGCTCGAGCATAAAATTCTTGAATGGTAGCAGGGGGTTTCTTTGTGATGGACACCTTCATATTGGAGGACCGCAAACCTGTTAATAGCATGGCCAATGCGATCGAATGATTCAAAGAAGGGACCCTCATCATTTCCTCTTTGAACCTTTCCAGGAAGTTCCTTAGGGATTCCTCTTTACCGTGATGTAGCGATAGCAAGGCGGTGGACTTCCTCTTGACTCCCTTGCTTATCACAAAGTGTGATTCGAACTGTTCACGTAACTGAGATAAGGTCTTTATACTCATCGGTGGGAGAGAGTTAAACCAAGTGAGTGCGTTTCCCGAGAGAGTAGTGGGAAAATACTTGCACATGGCTTCATCGGGCATGTCCCTGGAGACCATTACGGTTATAAAATGGGTCACATGATCCCGGGGGTTCGTTGTTCCATTGTATCTCTCCATAGGAGGCAGGAGTACGTTACGAGGCATGGGCTTTGAGGAGATCTTGGAGTCGAACGACGAAGCGTAAGAATAAGAGGGGATTTGATCTCCCTAAGGGTTGGCCCGCTTTAGGTCCTCAGCTACTAGTTGTTTGACCTGTTTTCGAAGATCATCCGGGACTAGTTTGGAGTTTTCAGATGCTTCTCCACATGTAGGTGACGATCGTTGTTGGGGACGTCTAGATCCCCCAACAGATGATTGGACTTCAGGTCTGAGGGCGCAACTAAGGTTTTCTAGTTGTCTATTCACATCCTGAAGTTTGGATTCCAGTCTTTCCATCTGGGGGCGATTGACTCACTCTGAAATAGGGTCGACCATGGGTTGGACAGGAAGCGCGGGTTGTTAAACCCGTTCTTGATGAGGTGATCTCATGGGAGTTGCCGGATCGCGGGTGGCTGGATTAGGCACTGCGAGTGGAGCGGCTTCAGAAAGCATGGCAGTTCGCCCTTCCACAGGAGGGGCGATTCTTGAGGACGCTCTGGTTCTTGGAGGCATGATTGTTGAGAGGAACAGGAACTACTCTAATCTGTATCCCACAGACGGCGCCAATCTAATGGAGGTGGGTTATGACTCCTCATATATCGGCTCCTTGTTGATTCGAACAGTAACTGCCGAAGGTGGATACACCTACAAAAACTACTGGAGGTGCTCCGGCGGGGAGGCTCCGACGCTCAAGTCAGTAAGAGCGGTTTTCGTTTGAAAGAAATAGATTGAGAGTTGAGAGAAAGTGGTTCCCCTGTGATCAATGTGCCCCCTGATGTTAGGCTTAGAGAGCGTACCTGATGACGAGCATCTTGAGATCTCTTATACCTGTGAGAGTTGTGCGCTGCTGAGGGACTCCACCATACTTTCTTTATCGAATTGATTCGGGAATCTTGGAAGTCAATATTACGAATTGATCACGATCTTTTTATATTGGGAAGCTTTCTTCTTTGGGAGGGATGCTTTCCTTATCTGAAAGATCTTGGAATTGCTGTTACGAAATAAGAAGATGAAATCAAGGAAGTTCTGACCTTCCTTTTTTAATCGATAAGGGTACTGCCCCTCGTTTGGTTGCTCTACCGATAAAGGGTCTTTCGAGACCCGCCCGATTAGGGGGCTGACATTTGCTTGATTAGAAGTGAAGACTATCTCTGATCGGTTAATGAGACAACTGAGGCCTTATCATTCGGTAGACCCGAGCGACTAAGGTCTTTCAGTAGACAGATCGGGACGACTATTGCCCTTCGGTAGATTGTTGTTGCGGTTCTTAGACACTGATCGACAGGCTCCCTTTTCGTGGGTCTTTTGGGAATTGACTCTTTTGGTCTAAACCTTGGATTATGTCCTATCAGAATCAATGGTTCTATCAGACTCTGACAAAATCTCTGATGAGGAGGATGAGGGAGAGGGAGGTTCTATGGATTCAACTAGTCCATACATATCCATTTCAAATGAGAAACTACATTTTCTCCGACTCCGGTGGAAGACATCGATTATTGTGAAGCTATGGGGGAAGTCGGTAGGGTACCATTTCTTAAGGAATCATTTTATAACTCTGTGGCAAGTTGAGGGAGAGTTGGATTTAATTGATATAGGGGAAGGCTTTTAATTGGAAAAACTCTTTATCCAGGCCAACTACTATCGGGCAATGACCGGTGGTCCTTTGGTTATCCAAGACCATTACCTAGTAGTGATGAAGTGGCAACCTTGGTTTGTACCATCAGAATCTGCCATTCGCCATATGGCAGTTTGGGTTCATCTCCCAGGCTTGCTGATTGAGTTATTTAATGATGACATCTTATATGGAGCTAGCAAAGAACTAGGTTTATCCATCAGGATAGATGTGAATATGGCAAATGCATCCATAGGGAAATACACTCGAATTTGTGTTGAGATCAATCTGACAAAAGCTCTGATTCCATCGGTGAGGATAAGAAAGCGACGACAATGGGTAGAGTATAAAGGCCTACATCAACTATGTTTTGGATGTGGAATGGTCGGTCATTCAAAGGAGCAGTGCCAAAAAGGAAAGGTGGAGACAAACTATCTCTGACAATCGTATAAAGGTAAATGCCTCAACAGTAGAGCCCTTTGTTCTGAAGAGTTCTGGGGTGGAATATGAAGCGGGCTTTAGACCTTGGATGCAAGTGTAGTAAAGAATTCGACGACATGGTAGCAAGTCGGTGAGTTCTGAAAATCAAGGCGATGGTGTCAATGAGTTTTAGTTTAAGTGGCACCACTCCCCCTCTCCTTATAATAGACTCGGGTTCGAGTTTCCCTATGTACCAAAAAAAAAATTAAGGCGATGGTAATTGAAGTAATTGATTTGCTAAGTTAGACGATTTGGCCGATGGTGAGGATCATGCTTCTGTTGAAAAGATGGAGCATGAAGCTTGGGGAAGACCCACCGAACCTCAAGACCTCAAGAGGTGGTCAAAGGAAAATGGGCCCATTTAGGGCCCCAAAATGGGCCCTAAATGGGCCCAATCCATGGATTACAGCTGGGCCCAAATGGGCCCAGCAAAATCCAAGTCATGGGGGGCCAAATGGCCCCCCATTGGCCAAAAATTGTGGCCGTTGGGGACTGCCCCAACGGCTACAATTTCTAGCCGTTGGGGACAGCCCCCAACGGCTAGTGGAGAGAGCTTATGCTCTCTCCCTCTCCACTCTCTCATTTCTCAAACTCTCTCCCCCATTTTTCTCTATAAATAGGCACCTCTATGCCTTGTAAATGTATGAATGAAAAAGAGCCAATAGCACCTAAAATGAAGGGCATTGGACTCTCCAAAATTATGGAGCAAAGTCTCCTCTTGTAGGGCAAAGTCCCATCTTCATTTTGAGCATTGCCTCACACTCTTTCTTTGGGCATAGTCCCACTTTGTATCAAAAATATATTTGGGCATTGTCCCACATTCGTTATTTATAAAATGCCCATTGAGGCAAATTCATTTTCTATTTTTTCTACATGGTATCAGAGCGGCACGATCCGGCCTTCGAATGGAGCTTAGGAGGCGGCTAAGGGCTAGGCATCATTGGTAACGTCTTTTTGGAACAAAGTTTCCGGTTGTAGCCGAAGGAGCAAGCTCAAATGTTGCCATCCAAAAGTCTACCAAACAAAGGGCCCATGGAATGGAGCTAAGGAGGTGGCCAAGAGCACTACACCATTGGCGAAGTCTTTTTTTTGGAACAAAGTTTCCGGGTTTGGCCGAGGGAGTGGAGCTCAAAGGTTACCATCCAAAAGTTACCAAACCAAGGTATGAGACTTGTGCAAAAATTTAATTTCATTAAAAAGTATTTTTATTATTATGAACTAACCAAGATGCACATTTAAAGAATGTGACATCAAAGTTAGAAAAATAGGATTTCTTGCTTAAAAATGTAGGAATTCCAAAGAAGACTTCACGTCAATCGAACGGGAGCAACAACTTAAGGGGGAGGCCATCTTCAAACATTTTTCTCACCATTGGCAAGTCACATCTTCAACGACGGACTTGAGGGGGAGTGTTGAAAAGATGGAGCATGAAGCTTGGGGAAGACCCACCGAACCTCAAGACCTCAAGAGGTGGTCAAAGGAAAAGTCCAAAATGTCCAAAGCATAAACCGAGGCGGTACAAGTGCAAAACTCATTCAGAGGCAATCCTAAGTCCAACCCTGAGAGGTGGTCCATGGAGAAGTCTAGAAATGTCCAAAGCACAAACCGAAGTGGTCAAGTGTTAAAGTTCAAAGGCAAATCCGGAGACCAACCCAAGAGGAGATTTAAAGCCCATAAATTAGGGCATGTAATTAACCCTAAATGGGTGTTATTTGTAACCCTAAAATAAGGCCCAATTGTAAGACACAAATGGGGGCAGAATACTGCCCCCATTCTGTCCAGATTTTTAGGCCCATTTAGGGACCCAAAATGGGCCCAGCACTGTCCAGCAAAAGGGTGCCCAAAATGGGCCCCCAATGAATAAAAAAGGTGGGGGCAGAAACTGCCCCCACTGCCCAGAAAATTGGGCCCATTTGGGGACCCAAAGTGGGCCCCAAATGGGCCCAAACCATGAGTAACAGCTGGGCCCAAAAGGGCCCAGCGAAATTACAAGACATGGGGGCCAAAATGGGCCCCCAATGGATAAAAAATGGGGGGCAGTAAACTGCCCCCCACTGTCCAGAAAAATGGGCCCATTTAGGGCCCCAAAATGGGCCCTAAATGGGCCCAATCCATGGATTACAGCTGGGCCCAAATGGGCCCAGCAAAATCCAAGTCATGGGGGGCCAAATGGCCCCCCATTGGCCAAAAATTGTGGCCGTTGGGGACTGCCCCAACGGCTACAATTTCTAGCCGTTGGGGACAGCCCCCAACGGCTAGTGGAGAGAGCTTATGCTCTCTCCCTCTCCACTCTCTCATTTCTCAAACTCTCTCCCCCATTTTTCTCTATAAATAGGCACCTCTATGCCTTGTAAATGTATGAATGAAAAAGAGCCAATAGCACCTAAAATGAAGGGCATTGGACTCTCCAAAATTATGGAGCAAAGTCTCCTCTTGTAGGGCAAAGTCCCATCTTCATTTTGAGCATTGCCTCACACTCTTTCTTTGGGCATAGTCCCACTTTGTATCAAAAATATATTTGGGCATTGTCCCACATTCGTTATTTATAAAATGCCCATTGAGGCAAATTCATTTTCTATTTTTTCTACAGCTTCTACTCTCGTTACTGTGCCAATTGTGGAGCGCAACGCAAATGATCAAAATATGGGTTGGCACCAAGGACTTGGGTCAAGACCATGGAGTCCTGGATGCAGAGGCTTGATGGGCAATGATGTTGCACTAGAGTCTTTGACAAGCTTTGTCCTAGAAATGCCCCAATCTGCATCTCCTCTTCCAACATCCTCTAGTTCTATCTCTACACTTCCTTCTAGTCATAAATCTTTGTCAGTGACTCGATCAATGAGGATGAGAAAACCAAGTTCCAATTTAACGACATCTCCGACGACCTCCCTCAGCCCGAGTAAATCTGGTTCTCTAACTTATAGCTAGGTGTCCATGTCTTGTTTGCATTGCTTGGAAGGTAGCTCTGCAATGTAGAAGTGCCTAATAAAATACAACATAGAGAATGAATAGGTTATTTTGGAACTTTTTGAATATTTGGATAATTAAGAACTTGTGAAGAATAAATGAGAATGTAAAAGTGGAAGAGTAATAGAAAAACAGATCACATAGGAATTTCTATAGTGGTTCCATCGATAGGTGTATGTCTACTCCTGGGCACCTCTTAGATTTTTCACTATTTTATTTGAAATAGTACAACTACAAACTTGCTTGAAGGTGCAAGTTAAACCTGGACAAGTATTTTCCCACAAAACATGTCCCAACCTCACAGGCTGTCTTTCTCTCTCTAAACTCTGGACCCAATAAACACACTTGGATCGTTGACCTTTTTGTATAGAAGAAAATAAATGTTATAGAGGTGAAGCTTATGTCTTCTAATGTAATATAGATGAAGCACAAAAGAAGAATTTTCAATAAGATTTAAAAAAAAATTATGTTGTTTGAAGTATAGAGGATTTTGTGCGCATTTTCTCTTCCTAAGTTCTCTTCTTGCATTTATAGATGGAGAAATTCAAACATTGAGGTAGGTGAGTTTGAAGTGCTTCATTTAATGCTTTGCTTATGTACAAAGGTTCAATGGTGGTTGAGCATTTAAAGAATTTGATTGTTGAGAGATAAATGCTCTTTTGGTTTTTGAAAATGTTTCAGGTGAATACACTCTATAGCTTTGGGATGGAGTTTTGCTTTTCCTATAGGTGTGGCCGTGTGATTGGTAGAGAGGTTAGAAGTCTTAAATGCTCCAACATATTTCTTTTTTGCACAAGTAAATGTTAGACACAAAGAAAAATGAGTTTCAAAATTGTTCCTCAAGTGTCGACTAACGTCAATTAATTTGTGTGTTTTGAAGTTTGTTGATTGATTAATTTTTTTATTGTGTCAACTTGTAAAGTTAAAAATTCGGTATTAGAAAATTTTTATTTAATTTTTGATTTCTTTGTAAAATACTGTGAGAGAGATCGGATTGTAATCGACTCTGGATTTTTGATGTAATACCGAAAATTCAATGTTTAAATTTTTCAATTTATTATCTCATATAATTATCAAGAGTTAGAACTTTCAAATTAATTGTCCATATAAATCACAAGGTGTGGAATAGTTTGGTGATAATTAGTTTTAATTTTTATAAAAAAAAATGAGAAAAAGAAGGGAGAGAAGAAGAAAAAAAAAAGAGAAAGAAAGAAAGAGAGAACAAATTGGGAGTTCATGGGTTCAAACCTCTATGGATGCAAAATGAGAGATTTAAATGTGATTAATGGGACAAGTAGACTTGTGTGATGACAAGTAGAGTTGTGGGTTTGAGGTTTGTGGAAGGGAAGGGGACTTGAGGGTTGGATAGGTTGACTTGAGGTTTTGAGGCTTGTGAAACACAAGTAGACTTGTGGTGATCACAAGTTGACTTGTGTAGGTGAAAATATGATGACAAGTCCTTTTGATGGATCTTAGGTCATCTCATGTGTGTGAAATGAAGGCGTAGGTCGGTTACGCCTTGGTTGTGTGACAGAGAATGTTTCTATGTTGTGAATTCATCGGGTCACCTTGCTCCACTCACAAGTCACCTTGGTTCTACAGTAGGATTGCGTTTCTAAGGCTTAAAAGTGATGGGTCGCCTTGTACAAGGAAGCATGTTGACTTACTTAGTGTAACACATGTTTCTGAGGCATTGCACACACAAGTCGTCACTACAAAAAAATATGAATTTAGCCACGAAATTTAGCCATGGAAAAAATTCGTGGCTATTTAGCCACTAATTTAGCGACAAAAATCAAATTCGTCGCAAATTAGTTATGAAATTTGCGACGAAACAGATTTCGTGGCTAATTAGCCACGAATTAATTTTCATCACTAATTTAGCGATGAAAATAATTATCCGTCGCTAATTTAGCGACGAAATTTCTAATTCGTCGCTAACTTTAGCAACGGACTATTTATATCCGTCGCTAATTAGCGATGAATTACATTTTTGTCGCTAAATTTAGTGACGGATTTAAAATTCGTGGCTAAATTTAGCCACGGATTTCAGGATCCATGGTTAATTTACCACGGATTCCAGGTCCGTGGCTAAATTTAACTACGGATTTCAGATCCGTGGCTAAATTTAGTCACGGAATTCAAAATTCGTGACTAATTTTAGCCACGAATCTGAAATCCATGGCTAAATTTGTCGCTAATTAGTTTTGAAATATATTTAAATCTAATTTTGTATTTTTATTAAATATAAATTTGTATTTTATTGTTTATTAAATTAGGGTATTGATTTTTATTAAATATAATTTTGTATTTTTTAAATATAATTTTGTATTTTTATTAAAGATAATTTTATAATTTTATTAAATATAATTTTGTGTTTTTATTAAATATAATTTTATATTTTGTATTTTTATTAAATTAGGAAATTGTATTATTAATAGTAAGAGTCAGAAAAAAAGTAATGAAGTAAAAAAATATATATATATATATCAGATAAGTTAATATGACATAGTGGTTGAGAACACTCCAGACGTCTCCTTAGTCCTAGGTTCGAATCTGGGCAAATTCATATTTTCTATAAAAATATAAAGTAGCAGGAAGTTGCTTCATACGCAAGTGGGTAAGGGTGGGCATAGGTGGGCAAGCAACAGGGGTCGAGGCGGCGGCCGGTGGGTGGGCCAGTGGGCTGTAAAAATAAAAATATAAAATTACAAATTTAGCCACGGATTTCCAGTATCTGTGGCTAAATTTAGCCACGGATATTATAATCCGTTGCTAAATTTTTGTGATGTGCTATTAGTTATAGAAATATTTTCGTCGCTAAATCCGTCGCTAAACAAATTAGCTACGAATTTTTCTAAAATTTTCGTTACTAAATCCGTGGCTAATTCCGTATTTTTTTGTAGTGCGTCTTGTCCAATCTTCAGGTCGACTTGGGGACTTAGAATTGTGATTTTTCATATCGATGTGCTCACCAAACAAGTCGACTTGGTCCCTAAATACCCGAGACACATGAGATGACTTGTGAAGTTTGGAATCAACTTGTGCACATGGAAGAAGGGGGAAATGACCAAAATACCCTCCAAACTCAAGTAACACTTAAAACATAGGGGGTAAAATAGTAATTTCAGCTCCAAAATTAACCAAAGGTTGAATGAGGCCCCAAATGCATTTATTTGACTTCCTCACCCACTCTCTTACTCTCTGGGAACTCTCTCTCTCTTTTCTTCTCATACCCCCCAATCTCTCAACAAAATCAAATTTTCTCCTATAAAATCACTAGATCCACTCAATTAAACCTCTAAAATCCTCAATCAACTTGCATAAAGGAAGATTTAGCAGAGATCTAAGGTTGCTCAATGAAGGGAAAAATTAAGGTTTTCGAAACCTAACTTCCAAAAATTCCATCCAACCCTAAATAGAGATAATTTCTCCTTCCTAATTTTGGAAGTAGCTTCTTTATTACTTGATATAAAATGTATCATTAAGATTTTTGGAGTTTTTGTTAGAGATCAAACCTAGGGTTTGTGAATGATAGAAAATTTGGGAAAATTTATAAATGAAAAATTTTATATATAGGCAGATGACATATAGATAGTGGAATAAGAATATAGAATCATGAAATTGAGAAATTAGGGTTTGTAATAAATAAGAAAAAATTCATAAACCCTAAAATTGAAGGTCAATTAATAAAAAATTATGATTATTGGTTTAGGATAATTGATTTGGACACAAGAAAATGATTTCATTGGATTGGATTGTGGAATTGGGAGTGAATACCTTCCCAAGAGGTGAGTGAATGACTATATTGTATGTGAATGAGTAAAATGATTTCAATTATGATTTGTAAAATGAATTTTCAAATGAATTTGAAATATCTTTGTGATTGTGGTGTGCTCCGAAATGAAATGTTGTAAATCCATGACTCTATTATTGATTTGATGAATTATTTGTACTGTGTTACAATGAGACATTGATACGTGAATTGTGGACTAGTCTTGATTGTATATGAGCACAAATCTGGCTTGATGAACTGAATTTTTGTAACACGATGCATGGATAAGAAAAATGACTATAGTCTAAGTCTTGCCATGGACCGGGGCCATCGGGGTAGCGTAGTTAAGATTCGTTAAAATTTTGCTTGGTGGTAGGTGAGTTGGAGAGTCTCCTAAAGCATTCCCGCAAAAACGTGGTAGCACCCCACGGAACTCTGGATCAACGCCAAAGTGAAAGGGATTTTATGCAAAATTGTGAAAAACCCCTTGGCGGAATCCTACCAACGGCTATTGATAGAAAAATGGTTTTGGCAAACCCCAAGGATTTCGAAGAAAAATTCAATTTGTTTATTGAATTGGAAATCATGAGTCCTGGTGAATGTGATTTAAGTTCATTTTATATGAATGGATTTATTTATTGAAATCGAATATATTTTGACTTACATGTTTGACACCACCATCCTCACCACATATTTATGTGTTACATACCTTTGCATTCCATTCACTGAGTATTCTTATATTCACTTACATTTTTCTAATTTTTTCAAAGGAAGTGTAGATTGGTGACTTAAACGACTTCTAGTGTTGGTTGAGGAAGTTATCTTGGTTGGTTATCAATAGGTAATAGCTTGAAACATTTTTTTTTTTTTTTTTTTTTTTTTTGTAGTTGGATCCATGGAGGATTTTTTGCAAATCTCTAAAAGTTTGGATTTATTAAATACTTGTTTATTTCGGGCGAGTATTGATAAATCTTTACTCATGTGTCTTGAAACTCTCTTTATTTTAAGAAAGATTTCTTTTGCAATATTTATTAGCTTTATTTGGGTCATTTGGATTATTTAACGAATTTGAACTTATATTTGAGTTTATAAACTTATTTAAATGTTTGAAAATTGTCTAGATGACCAGGATGACTTATGAATGAATTAAATTGATTTATGAGACATTATGGATATTGGAATGCTTTGCGGTATCTTAAGACACAAGGTGAGGTTCACACGTGTTTCAGGGTAATGCGACAGTTGTAACATGTCCGATAAATGGATTGGGGTGTGACACGACTAGCATATGAAACAAAATAACTTTAAGTGGCGTGTGTCGACTAGGTAAACTCATATGTCAACTATCATCCTTTATGAGTTGACTAATGTATGAGATTTGAAGGTTATTAGTCAACTGAATTTTAAGCTTAATTGGTTATGGTATGTGTGTGTTCAGTACAGGAGTCGACTATAGTTCATGTTTAGTTGGTTGTAGTGCTTGTAACAAAGGTGTTAGTTAACTAGTGACTATATTTAGTTAGTTATAGCATGTGATTTCAACTCATCTACTGACTAGTGTTCTTATTCGATCAACTATGCCTTAGGATTTAGTTAACTAGTGTAATTGATTAGTTGACTAATATGAACTTATGATTTAACTTAGCTGACTATGCTATATATTTAGTTAAGTATTGGTAGGGTTCATGCTGACTTTGTAATTTTCTTAACTAGCTACTTTAGTCTTTAGTCGAGTACTTTAGTTTATAAGTTGACTATTAGCTTGTTTTGGCTATATTCGACTAAGATTTTGTATCTGTCGACTAAGTAAGCTCTTGTAATTCTTGAATTACTAAGATAAGGTTTTAATTGACTGCCTGGAGATGACTACTGACTATACTTTGAGGTGCCTAGAGTTTATGGAATATTAGTTGGCTAATGTTATTTGGTAGGTGACTATGTCATCTGAGACCTATAGTCATAATCAACTAAAGTAAAAATTACCCTCGGCTAATGAAAATTGTCAACTAACCTAGTTTGTCTGCTCACTATTCTTGAGTTAAGCATTTTGTTTAGTCAACTAAGTTGAAGGATTAATTGACCATGCTTCTGAACAAAGTATAGGAGAAGAAAAATTACTGAACGAAGTATAGGAGAGGAAAAATTACTTCTCTCCCTTCGATTCATCAATCATGTTACAGAGTATATTTACAAAAAAACTACTATAATTAATATAATCTAGTCAAAGTATAATTATAGAAACTACAGTAATTAATAAAAAACTAATAGAAAGTCTAACTATGTACTCTGATAAATTAGGGATCATGATCATCTAAAATATCATAGAAAAATTTGACTATAAATTCTGATAAATTAGGGATCATAATCATATAAAATATCATAGGAAAATTTGACTATAAATTCTGATAAATTAAGGATTCTGGTCTTCTAAAATATCGTCCAACACTCCCCCTCAAGTTGGTGAATGAATATCAGTCATTCCTAGCTTGGTAATATTAGCTTCAAACCCTGGCTTCACTAATGCCTTAGTGAGAACATTGGCTTCTTGAAGCTTTGTAGGAATATATTGTAGACTGATTGTACCATTATCAATTTTAGATTTTATGAAGCTCCTGTCAATTCAAACATGCTTCGTCCTGTCATATTGAATAGGATTGTGAACGATGCTAATAATTGACTTGCTATCAGTGTACAACTTCATTGGCCCTTGTGTACAGACTCCTAACTCCTTCAGCAATCTCTCAATCCAAATTAGCTTATAGATTCCTTGTGTTATTGCCCTATCCTCTGCTTCTGCACTACTCCTAGCGACAACAGTTTGTTTTTTACTTCTCCAAGATACTACATTTCTCTACACCTTTGTGCAATATCCTAAGGTTGATTTTGAGTCCACTGATCCTGCCCAGTCTGAGTCAGTAAACCCTTTAATATCCCTTTTTTCATTCTTTCTAAACAATAACCTCTTCCAGGTGTACCCTTCAAGTACCGTAGGACCTGCATCACAGCTTCAAGATGTCGTTTCATAGGTGAGTGCATAAACTAGCTTACCACACTAACACTGTAAACAATATCAGGTCTAGTGAGTGATAAGTATATCAGCTATCCTACCAATCATTGGTATTTTGCCCTTATCTATTGGTGGATCATTCTTAATGATCTTACTCTTTCAATTTTTTTCTAGTGGAGTTCCAGCTAGTTTGCACCCAAGTTTCCCTGTTTCTTTAGCAAGTCAAGTTTATATTTCCTTTGTGATATAAAGATGTCTTGTTTGCTCCTAGCTACGTCCATTCCAAGAAAGTATTGAAGCTTGCTAAGATCTTTGACTTGAAATTCTGATTTGAGGAGTCCCTTAAGATTATTAATCTCTATTGTATCATCTCCTGTAATTATCATATCATCAACATACACAATAAAAATAAACCTTTTACCATCCGTTGTTTGTTTCACAAATAGAGTATGATCTGCCTGTCCTTGTGTATAGCCAAATCGCCTCATAACATCCCTGAATCATGTGAACCAGGCCCGAGGGGATTGTTTTAGGCCATACAGAGATTTCTTCTGCTTGTATACTAAGTTAGATGAGTCATCTTCATCAAATCCAAGAGGTAATTTTATGTACACTTCCTCTTCAAGGTGACCATTTAAAAATGCATTCTTAACATCTAATTGATACAACTTCCAGTCTAGGTTGGCTACAAGTGATAACAGAACCCTGATAGAATTTAACTTTGCTACAGAAGCAAATGTTTCTTCATAGTCAATGCGATAGGTTTGAGTATAACCTTGAGCCACTAACCTTACCTTGTATCTTTCAATCTGACCATTTGTACCAAGTTTGACTGCAAAGATCTATTTGCAACCAAACACTTTCTTCCCCTCTGGAAGTTTGACAATCTCTCTTGTTTTATTTTCTTCCAAAGCTTCCATCTCCTCCATCACTACAGCTCTCCACTTCGGGTCATTTAATGCCTCATGGATATGTCTAAGAAACTTTATAACATCTAATTTGGAGAGATATGCCCTGTAGTTTGGAGACAACTTGCAATAGGAGAGATAATTTGAAATCAGATATTTAGTTGTACAAGACCTTACCCCTTTTCTGAGTGCAATAGGTACATCTAGATCACCAATTTTATTTGTACTTTCTTTTAGAACTTCAGATGGATTTGCCTCTAGGTCCAATGATTGGTTTTGAGAAGGAGCTCGTGGTCTTCTTGTGTAAACACAAGTTCACCCTTAGTTATTGGTTTTGAATCTCCCTATTGATCAGCTGCTTAAGTAGGTGTAAGTTAGGAAGAGGACATTGGTGTTTGTATGGTATTAGGAAGGTCTAGAATTGATATTGGTAGAGAAATGGAAGGATACCAATAACTTGCTACATTCGGTAACTACCCCTGAAGTGAATCATTGGGATAGTAACTGTGCTGCTCACAAAAGGTGACATCATAAGAAACAAATATCTTTTGGGATGGTGGATGATAGCACTTAAAACCTTTTTAAGTGGGAGAATAGCCTATGAATATGTACTTAATGGCTTTAGGGTCTAGTTTTCCAATGTTAGGAGTTGTGTTGTGGACATAAACAGTGCAACCAAAGACTCTAGGAGGAGGGGAATTTATGATTCGGATACGTGGGAAAAAATTCTTTAGATATTGCAAAGGAGTTTGAAAGTTTAGTGGTTTTGAAGGTATTCAATTGATAAGATAGATAGTTGTCAAAACAACTTCCCCCAATAAAGAATTTGGAGCATGACTATTGAATATTATGGCATGGGCCACTTCAAGAAGATGTCTGTTCTTCCATTCAACAACTCCATTCTGTTGAGGGGTATATGTACATGAACTTTGATGGAAAATACCATGCTTAGCAAGATACTCCTTAAGATCATGTGCAAAATACTCCCTCACATTATTGGTATGAAGTATGTGAATTGAGGATTAGAAAAGATTAGTGACAAGTTTGTTAAATTGTTTAATGATGGATCCTACTTCAAACTTTTCTTTTAATAGATAAACCCAACATGCATGAGTGTGATCATCAATGAATGTAATAAATCACCTAGCCCCATTTATAGTAGAGGTGCGAGTAAGACCCCAAATATCACTATGTACGAGGTGAAAAGGTTTTGAGAGTTAAGGAATATGTGGAAGATAAGATTGTCGTGGTTGTTTTGCAAAGATGCACGATTCACAATGAAAAAAAGAAGGATCTTTATTAATGTATAGTTTTGGAAACAAGTGTTTGAGATACTCAAAACTTGGATAACCTAGACATTTATGCCACAACATAACATTAACATTGGAAATACTAGACAAGAAATACTTCTCTGGGGCAAAAGACTATGGTAGAGTTCCGATGAAGTAGTAGAGGCCATTTCGCTCCTCAGCATTGCCAATCATTTTCCCCGAAGACAGTTCCTAAAATTCGCAATGAGTAGGAAAGAAAGTTACTTTACAATTGTGATCTTTGGTGAGCTTACTAACAAAAAGGAGATTGTATTATAAACTAGGAACATAAAGAACTGATTTCAAATATAGATCATGATATACAACACTACTAAGACCAACCACATTTGAAGTTTTGCCATCAGCTACAGTGACAGATATATTTCCATTAGTCTTGTTGTACTTGGTCAAGTTTGTAAAAGACCCAATCATATTGTCTGAGGCACCAGTATCAATAATCGACTTTTGATTTAGTTGGTATAACAAGACTAATAGGAAATTACCTTATGTACAATAGTGGCTACAGAAGAGTGAGTAACCTCAACTTCTCTTATAGACTTTGAGTTCTGTAGAAGACTCTTGAGAATTTCCATCTACTCAGTAGTAAATGGCATGGTTGTTGAAGCCCCTTTGGTATGGTCAGTGGTACTTTCAGCAACATGAGCAAAGTTTGATGAGCGACGTTGATTCCTGGGTTCCCAATTTCCTGGTTTCCCAAGAAGTTCCCAACAAGTTTCCTTAGCATGGTGTGGCTTATGGCAATGATCACACCACAACTTATTGTCTTTAGATCTTTGGGTTCAACTATTAGGTAGGTTAGGACGGTTTGCGATGAGTGCTGAATTCCGTTGATTTTCTTCTATAGTTGAATGCAAAGGCCCTTTAAGCATCACTTTCCTACGACTCTCTTCGTACCTGACTTTGGCAAAGACTTCATGTATGGATGGAAGAGGTTTCGTAGCTAGTGTACATCCCCTCACTTCATCCAACTCTTTATTCAATCCATGAAGAAATTAGAAATCCGATCCTTCTCCATCATCTTGTTGTAAAGATATCATCATCTAAGCACTCCATGGAATTACATAGAAGAGATCCATCTCCTACCATAATTCATGTAGGGTATGAAAGTATTCTATGACTAACTTGCTCCCTTGTTGGGTGTTGCGAATGGCTAAACGAAACTTAACACTGAGATGTATTTTCAAAGTCAGGATATATCTGTTAAACAGCCTCACAGATCTCATGGGCTGTTTGACAAAACAAATAAGTTCTTCTAATTTTGGGTTCTATCAAATTTATCAACCAAGACATCACTATCAAGTTTTCAGCCTCCCATGTCTTGAATGAGGCATCCTTACTAGCTGGTGGGTTAATCTCGCCAGTAAGATAACCCATCTTCCCATTCTCTCTAATCACGAGAATCACAGATTGGAACCAATCATGAAAATTACTCATTGGGTGATCTGAAGTGAGTGAGGGATTTTAGAGGTTTGGAGTGAATTAGGGTTTGGGTTTGGAGGAATTTGGGAGATTTGTGTTAAGGATAATTTTTGGGTAGACATAGTTAATGAAAAAAAGGTTGTAGCAAAATATTAATGTCAGTAGGATTTGTACAGCTTTGATACCATGAACAAAGTATAGGAGAAGAAAAATTACTGAACAAAGTATAGGAGAGGAAAAATTACTGAACAAATGTTCCATTCATCAATCAATTTATAGAGTATATATGCAAAAAAATACTATAATTAATATAACCTAATCAAAGCATAATTATAGAAACTACAGTAATTAATAAAAAACTAACAGAAAGTCTAAGTACTCCAATAAATTAGGGATCATGATCATTTAAAAAATCATTGGAAAGTTTGATTATAAATTCTGATAAATTAGGGATCATGATCATTTAAACTATCATAAGAAAGTTTGACTATAAATTCCAATAAATTAGGGATTCTAATCTTCTAAAATATCATCCAACAGGTTCTATTGTTCCTCAGTTATAGTCAATTAATCTAAATGTCCTGCCAACTAGGCATACTCATTATGTACTATCTAATCGACTAGTGTTTTTGATTAGTCAGGTATTCTCTTAATGTTTTGACTTATTAGTCGATTATTTTGGGTGTCCTATCGACTATTAATTAAGTTTACTTCTTGGTTAATTTGATCATGTTTTGCTTATTATCAAAACCTATTAATATGCCAACAATCTCCTCATTTTTTATGATGACAAAACTGTTGAAATAAGACACAATTAAACTCTTTAGCACTTCCTCCAAAATACCCTAACTAGGAGCCCTAAAATGTGATTCCAAGTAGGCCCAAATGAAACCCCTTTGTAACTTCTCTTGTAAGGCCCATCTTGGGCCATTCAAATCTCAGCAGCTGGGCCTCCATTTGGCCCAGCCCGGCCCAGCTGCTAGTTGGGGGCAAAAGCCCCCAACGGCTAGTAAGGAACTAGCCGTTTGGGGGACCCCAACGGCTAGTTCTTTCTAGCCGTTGGGGGAGCTACTGGGAGAGGGCAATGCCCTCTCCTCTCCCTTATTTTTCTCCTCTCTAACTTCCCTTTCTCCTTCTCTATAAATAGGGTAGGTGGTTGTGTATAATGGGTATGAAAGAAGCTCTCTTATTATGTATAAACTACCTTTCAATACAATGAAATTCTGAATGTTATTTCAAGTTTAGTTTGTTCATCTTACTTTGATTATTCAACATGGTATCAGAGCGGGTTTATGATCCCTCTCTCAACTTCAAAGAAGATCCAAAGTGGGCTCTCTTGGTGCAAGGTATGCTGAATATTTGTGAGGAACTAAACCTCATTTTTAAAGAGCCATTTGGATCCTATAAATTCAAAGGGTTGTGGAAAACATTACAACAATGTATCTCCAATACAAGAGCCCTTCCATCCTATGAAGAAATGAAGCATGCTCATTATCCAAAAAGGGGAGAAATGGGCAGCATAAAAGGTCAACAAGTTAGTGCAAAACCCTCCAAATTCGGTCCTCAAGGAGAAGAAAAAATAGCCTCATTATTGGACAGCAAAGCTGATAACAATAAAGCTATCCAAGGAAGAAGATCTTATGCTTCTATAGTAGCCGGATGTGTTGCCCAATGTGGAGCTCTTCAAGATAAATTGGATATTCACTTGAAGAGACCTCTACATTCAGCACTCATGGATGGTAACAATCAAAATCCTAATCCCTCTTTACATTCTGAAAAATATCTTATAGATTCCGGAACAGACCATCATATGATAAGGGATAGGAAAAAGATCAAACGTTTTAAAAATCTTTCTAATCGAAGGGTAGTTCGCGTTGCTAATGGACATGATCTAGAAATAAAACAAATGGGAGAAGTTGAAATTTTTGGAAAATCTACAAGCGCCTTATATGTTCCACAACTTACTTCCGATCTTTTGTCCATTAGCAAAATCACAAAAGAGCAAGGGTGTAGGGCTATCTTTGATCCTGAGATTGTCACTTTTCATGATTTAAAAACCAATCAATTGATTGGCAAAGGAATTCAAAGGGGAGGCCTATATTACTTAGATCAAGAACATCATGCACACTCTATTCACATTGATAATAATGCTTCACTTTGGCATGCACGACTAGGACATTTAAACAACAAAGCATTGAAACTCCTTCTTCCAAACTTGAACATAGAAAACAAACCTTGTGAAGCATGCATATTAGGAAAGGAAACAAGAGCTACTTATCCTAGTTCAGAAAGCAAGTATATCTCTTCATTCGAACTAGTGCATTCGGACATTTGGACTTCCCCTATTATATCACATCTAGGGTATAAATATTTTATCACATTCATTGACCAAAAAACTAGGTATACATGGATTTACCTTCTTCATACCAAGGATCAAGCATTTGAGGCACTCAAAAGCTATTTCAAATATGTGACCAACTTATACAATGCTAAAATCAAGGTCCTTAGAACGGATCATGGTGGTGAATACACAAGCCACAAATTTGAAGACTTCCTAAGAGAAAAAGGCATCCTTCATCAAATGTCATGCGTTTATACACCCCAACAGAATGGGATAGCCGAAAGGAAAAATAGACATATATTGGAAACCGCAAGAGCAATGATGATTCATGCCAACGTCCCAAAAATATTTTGGTGTGATGCGGTTAAGACCGCTGTCCATGTAATGAATTTGATGCCCACTGAAGTTTTAAAGGGCTTATCACCATTAGAAGTCCTCTTAGAAAGGAAAACAAAGATCTCACATCTTAGAGTTTTTGGGTGTACATGTTATATTCATATTCCCTCACAATTTAGGGACAAATTAGATCATAGAGGTAGAAAATGCCTATTTCTTGGGTATGCAACTTTTGAGAAAGGATATAGATGTTATGATCCTACAACTGACAAAACTTACACATCTAAGGATGTGATATTTGTAGAAAATGAATCTTTCTTTTCAGGAAAAGAGACTCAAGAGGCACCCAAGGAAAATGCTCCAAAAACTTGGGACTTCCTAATTCTTCCCTACCAACCGGCTGCTCAAATTGTAAATGACTCCCAAGAAATGGCTCAACCACAAAGTAATGAGGAGGATTCAAGCCCATTGGAAGAAGAACCAGCCTCTTCACCTTCTGATCAAGAAACCGAACGAGAGGAAGGGGGAGATAATTTGGATCAAGATCAAAACATAGAAGAACCAATCATAGATGAACCACCTGCCCTTAGAAGATCAACAAGACTTAGACTTCCGCCTTCTGAATGGATCAATAAAAGAGTTTTCTATAACTCAAAGGTTACATCGCATCCCATCTCCAAATATTATTCAATTGCTAACATGTCTTGCAGCCATCAAAGGTTCATTAAGAACATAGACCTACATCAAGAACCAAGAAACTTTGAAGAAGCAAGACATCATCCTCAATGGGTTCAAGCGATGAAACATGAGCTAGATGCCTTGGCAAAGAATGGGACATGGGAAATATCATCTCTTCCAAAGGGAAAGAAGGCTGTGGGCTGCAAGTGGGTTTACAAAGTTAAGCACAAAAGTGATGGAAGTCTTGATAAATACAAGGCTAGACTAGTTGCCAAAGGTTTCACTCAAGCTTATGGAGTGGACTACAAAGAAACATATGCTCCCGTGGCAAAAATGAATACCATCCGTGTGCTTCTATCTCTTGCTGCCAACTACACCTTACCCTTATTTCAAATGGATGTTGCAAATGCCTTCCTTCAAGGGGACTTAGAAGAAGAAGTCTATATGGAAGTTCCTCCGGGCTTTTCTCATCAAGACAACAAAGTTTGCAAATTAAAGAAAGCAATCTATGGGCTCAAGCAATCTCCAAGAGCCTGGTATGCTAAACTAAGCTCTACACTTCTTGATCATAACTTTAAGAAATGCTCTAGTGATTCATCTCTTTTTGTTAAGAAATCAGAAAATAAATTCATCATAATCTTAGTATATGTAGATGATATCATCTTAACAGGAAACGATTTGGACTTAATCAATCAAGTTAGGAAATTTCTCCAAACAAAATTTGATATTAAGGATTTAGGGAAACTAAAGTACTTTCTAGGGATAGAGCTTGCCTATTCTCCAAATGGGTTTGCTCTATCACAAAGAAAGTATGTGCTTGATCTTTTGCAGGAAACCGGTAAGCTAGGTGCCAAGCCCGCATGTAGTCCGATCAGCACCTCTTGTGGTCTTCAAGATGATGACATAGAGTTTGAAGATGAACAAAGATACCAAAGGCTTGTAGGAAGATTAATATATCTCACTATAACAAGGCCCGACATCTCATTTGCTGTGGGACAAGTTAGCCAACATATGCACAAGCCAAAATGGAAGCATTGGAGAGCCACCGAAAGGATTCTTCACTACCTAAAAGGAACACCCGGCATGGGAATTGTCATGAAGAACAATTGCAGCTCACAAATCATAGGGTATTGTGATGCGGATTGGGCCGGGGATTCGGAAGATAGAAGATCAACTACTGGTTATTGCATGTTTGTAGGAGGGAACCTAGTAGCATGGAAAAGCAAAAAACAACATGTAGTCTCAAGATCAAGCGCCGAAGCGGAGTATAGAGCAATGGCAGCCGCTACTAGTGAAATCGTGTGGCTAAAGACTCTAATAGAAGAATTAGGGTTCTCTGTCTCTACTCCGATTCATCTCCATTGTGACAATCAATCGGCAATTCACATAGCCTCAAATCCGGTTTTTCATGAGAGAACAAAACATATCGAGGTAGATTGCCACTTTGTAAGACAAAAGATTGAAGATAAGCTCATCTCTCCAAGATTCACAAGGAGTGATCACCAAGTAGCCGACATCTTCACCAAGCCAGGAACCGCAAAGCACATCCTCAAGAATATGGGCAAGTTGGGTGTCATAGATATATACACACCCAACTTGAGGGGGAGTGTTGAAATAAGACACAATTAAACTCTTTAGCACTTCCTCCAAAATACCCTAACTAGGAGCCCTAAAATGTGATTCCAAGTAGGCCCAAATGAAACCCCTTTGTAACTTCTCTTGTAAGGCCCATCTTGGGCCATTCAAATCTCAGCAGCTGGGCCTCCATTTGGCCCAGCCCGGCCCAGCTGCTAGTTGGGGGCAAAAGCCCCCAACGGCTAGTAAGGAACTAGCCGTTTGGGGGTCCCCAACGGCTAGTTCTTTCTAGCCGTTGGGGGAGCTACTAGGAGAGGGCAATGCCCTCTCCTCTCCCTTATTTTTCTCCTCTCTAACTTCCCTTTCTCCTTCTCTATAAATAGGGTAGGTAGTTGTGTATAATGGGTATGAAAAAAGCTCTCTTATTATGTATAAACTACCTTTCAATACAATGAAATTCTGAATGTTATTTCAAGTTTAGTTTGTTCATCTTACTTTGATTATTCAACAAAAACATCCTCAGTTTTGGTCTAACTTCTCTTTAATTTGTGCTCTCCCAGCCTTTAAAATATTGAAGTAAATAAGCATTGTAGCATGCTGATAGTCATATGATGGATCAAGAAATTCATCAAAACTTTGACATTCATGCTTCATTCATGTAGTTCATTTCATACATGTATAGTCATCTAGTATTCAACATTTTAAGTATCATCCAACTATTCCATATTCATAAATCATCCAACGAAATAAATAGTAAAAAAATGCATAAACATGCATAACAAAAATCTGCACAGCATAAAAAAAAATATTAATATTTCATATTACAAAATCTATATCCCAATACTTCACCTCCTTTTTATCATCAACCAAAAGAGGCCATAACCAAGAAATAAACTCAAAGGGCAAAAAAAAAAAAAAAGAAAAAAGGCTCAAATTTTAGGTCATTGACCTATTATCAGGGAATCCAAACATGATGAAACTCCCCTTGATCTATGCTTTTTGTCAGCAACAAACCAGACCAGAGTAGAGTGATATGAGAGCAGAAAAAAAAGCATAAAATGGTAGAAAATGATAGAAAGCATTACAATAAGCATAAAAGATTGCATAAAACATGAAGATACCGATTGGCAGAAAACAATAAGCATAAAATTTGCATTATATAACATTAAATGTCAGAGAACACTTTGTTACACACTTGTTCAAAGAAAGTATAATCACAATTCATTTAGAAGCCTCTTCAACAAATATTTCATCAACAAGGGTAGGCTGTTAAAAGGAAGGATCAATTACAAGATCAGTAGGAGCAGACTTAGATGTGGGTTCAAGAGAATCAGTAGGAGATGGTGCAGGAGCAACAAAGGAAACATGTTCAGCAAGAGCAGATTTGGTTGATTCAGAGATAGGAATAGGCTCAGAAGTAGGAGGCTTTTAAGGTCCAAAGGAAAAAGGAAGGTCAGTGGCTTTAGAGACAAGAAATGAGGAAGGACGGTAAATGATTGGAGGCATTTTCATTCGAGACTCATCTTTACTGGAGCTATCATCTCCCTTAGCCTTTTACATCCACTTTTAATACTCTCAGTAATCTTTCTCTCCAATCTCTCCACAGCCTTCAAAATCTTAGTATTTTGTTTTTCTGTAGCATGAAAGCATGAACTCTTTGATGAAGGTAGAGATGGTATGTTGTGAGTCTAACTAAGACTCCTCCCATTATTTTCAAGGTAAGATTTTCTCTAACTACTGGTTCTAGGATATGTCTTACTACCTTTAGTAGTCTGTTTAGCTTTTGGTCAGCAATAGAGGGCCTAGGCATCTCACTGGTCTCTTCCTTTTCCTCCATCCTTTTCCATTCCCCATTATTTATTTCCCATTTAGCTTTACTCAATGTGGAGGCACTTATAGATGTTTTCATGGGTGGCTCAGTTGCTATTTCTCTTTCTAGGTTGATGTTTTGGGCTATTAGAATGCTTGTTATTATAGAACCATAGGATAGATTTTGATTCTCAGTTTTAAGGGTGTTCAATATCATGTGAGGAAATATGAAATGCAGATAGGATTCTTCTTCTGCATTATACAGGTCATGAGCCAAAGATCTTCCTTAATGATGAATGCAAAGCTTCCTACCCTAGGTCTAAGAATATGTGTCATATTGAGGTGTAGTATCCTCTCATGTAGCCCTAGTTCATTGACACCTGATTATCTCACGCAGATTTAGGTTTTTGAACACTGTCCTATAGTGTTCCAACTGATTTTTGCTTTGGTAATTTTCACAGTCCTCATGAGGAACCCAGTGCAGACCACTCAATTGACGTAGGATTTTAGGGCTCACTACTACTTCCTTTCCCATAATTTAAGTTCTAAAACTATAGGTTTTTAGTATGACCGCTCTATCCTCAATTTCTCATCATCACCTAATTCAACATATTCTATATTGTTGTAGAATAGTTGCACTACCCTCGTATATACCTTAATGTTAGGGATCATTAGCCAAGGGAAAATTTTGTGGAGAAAATCATCATATTTGAACCCTATTTGTCTAAGGAAAACCTAATCAATCAAGTGCCCAAAATTCAAATTTTGCAAAGAGAACGAGATTTGAAAGGATTTACTTTTCGCAAAAGATGAGAAATCTTCTTCATTGAATTTTTTTGGGACTTCATCGAAGCCTTGATTAAGCCTTTGGTTGGTATTTTAGTTTTGGGAGCCATGGATTTGATCACAAAATCCTCTCAAAAGGATTAGGGTTAGGGTTTCAGAGAGAGA